>JAVXUP010003400.1:0-70515 GCA_033070095.1 Escallonia herrerae | reverse complement strand
TTGTTGACATATCAGGCTATGGGCAACGCAGGATGCTGATCAGCTTCTGGAAAAAAGAGTTAGATCTCGTTTCTCACACAGGAAACTTCTGTTTCTTCCTCCCTCAAAGGAAGATTTGCAGAGGTAATTAGTCCATGCCAAACTTAGTAGAGCCACTGTAATATCAGAATTGAGTATGGGAGATTCTTAAAAACATTTTTGTCCTTGTCTTGTTGTATGCTGGTTTTGCAGACTATTGAAGCATATTCTGCTCTTGCCACCAGATTCAACCCTTCCTCAGGATTACATTGTTGAGTTCAACACAAGGCTTCTAGTATCCTTTTCTCTGACTACCATTCTCAACAAATTAACCATCAACAAGTTGAGAAATCACGTGTACGCGTACGTAATTAAAATATATGACAAGCTTTGGAGAAGAGAAAGGTCACGCCTGAGTTTTAATGATTCAACTTGTAGTAAATTGACGCACAAATTCCATTTAGTTTCAGTTGTCGTAATTTATCCTTTTTCAATTGAGGTGACAATACTCTCCCCGTAATCAAGTTGATAACTTGATGCCTTAGAGGCTGCAATTCAACCATAAGTCATCTATTTTTCCTTCCCTTTTCGGAAATACCAGCGTGCTTTTACAATTCCAAAGTTACTTAGACGTTCTTCTGTTACCCAGTCTCGTGTGGGAAGAAATTCCTTGACGGTTTACAGAATATTTTAGCAGGTGAAAGATTCAAAGATATCATGGATAAATTATCAAATTCTGATCCCACCATCAACAATTTGTTGAGGTTTCTGTAAGTTACTCCAGAATCCAGAAGGATCAAATTCACTTTTTGACCTCGGTTTCTGCAAATTCTAAAAGTCTTTTGCATCAGGTTTTCGGCTGTTTGTTTTATGGATTTGAAATCTGGTTTCATATCGCATGAGAACTTCAAAGCTGCACTTTCAAGCATTCAAAGACAGCCAAAGCTAGAATGCTTAAAAGGTATAACAAAGTCAAATTGTTTTCTCATCCTGCATCCTTCGCATTCAATGTGCGATCTCACTTCTATTCTAACTATTCCCATATCCACCAATCTCAGTTGTCCAGGAGGAATGCGCCTTTATGATATTCGCATTTTTTTAAGTTCTTTCCTGGACTTGAGTTGTCTAAGTTTTACTACCATTATGTGTGTCCTGTTGGCTGTACCTTACGCTATGTTTGCTTCTTTTTTTGTTCGGCCTTAGTTTACCAGTATGATTATTTTTTATAGCCAAACTCAGGTAGTTCTTCATGTGGCTTTGTTGAGTTTCTCTATAGTATCTTGGTTATGATATCCTTCTCTTTGCAATGATCTTTCCCTCAGACTGATATACCTATGAGACAAGGCTGGAGTAGATGGAAAATCACATATTAACTGATCATCATCATCTAAGCTTCTGTCCCAAGCTAACTGAGGTTGGCTACAAGATAATGTCTTACTCATGGAGAGAATTTCAAATGTAGCAAGTAGGGTCTTGCAATAGCGTTATGTGAACTCCACGCCTTTACTTGGTCAACTGACTCATATTGCAAGTCGATGCTGCATGAAAGGCCATGGTGTACAACCAAAAGGGATTAATAAATAGAAAGAAAGGGTAGAAGAGTAAGGGAGAAAGAAAGGAGAGATAAACCCTAAAATGAGGGAGAAACAAAACCCCGCATGTTTACCATTTTCTCGGTTTCCATATTCTTCAAACTCAGATTAAGTGCATTTATCAAGATAAATTTAAAAGCACTATCCTATTCACCATTTCCACCTCTAAGACCCACCAAATTCACCCACTGCTGCCACCACTCCCCCTCCCACTCCCCTCCAGACTGCAACCAACCCACCCACCGCCACCCGCCACGGCCACTGCCTGAACAGCTGCACCCAATTCCGTACCCACTACTGCTGCGGAAACGCATTGCCGCCTCGACCACTGGGGGTTCCGCCTGTCATTTACCACTGTATCTACAGGCAACACCTTCGCATTCACTGTCATGTCCATCTCTGCAAGCGCTGCTGCCATGGGTGGTAGCCTAGACTTGGGACAGATCCCTTACAATGAAGTTTTTTACCTAACTTCTCAGGTGGTAGCCTAGATCCACGCTTGCTGCCGCTGTCAATAATCGTCCCCCTCATTAAGACTGCAAACTTATCTTCCATCTCCGCCAAACCTTCCATCATCTAGATCTGCAGTTTGATATGCAACTGAAGTGTCCATGGTTACAGATGGTGATGGGAAGTTGCCTGTAATATGGGTCTGGGTGATATAGTGGTTGATGGCGCTAGTGATTGTGACGGTTGTGGTTTTGGTGGGTTTATGCTGCTAACTGGTTGCGGTAGGGGTGTTGGAAACTGTGGTGGTGGTGCTATAGCAGGGGTGGGGAGAAGATGATTCTATGGTTTTATAAACTGGTGACCAAAAAACCACCATTATAGTTTTTTTGAAAATGTGAAAAGCTATCTTTTTCGTATTTGCAAAAGCATGGAATGACAATGAAGAATTTGGTAACCAAACGGGGTGCGATAGGGAGAAGGAAACCAACAGACAAAGCGGTTAAATTCATTTCATAGTGGCCTATTCATATGGGAAAATCCAAAACATAAAAGGAAACTAACTAAATACCAAATTTTGGAAACTATAGTGGTAATTTAAGCCTTGCTTCCCATCAGGGTGACTACCATTTGCAAGTTACTTTTTGTTGTGATGATTACCATCGCTTAGAGACGGAGTTCATTAAATAGATAGTTATGGTAATCTGCTTGTTCAGCGTTATTGTTTTTAAGATTTGGTTCCTTTTTTTATTTATTTATGTTTGCTGTTTTCTTGAGCTTTCTATGGACCAATACGTAATTCACTTCAAATGCCTCAAATATACGTTTTTGATCACTCTTTGATTTACCTCTTGGCTCATACAAGATTATGGGCGAAGCCTTACAGTCCCATAAAGTTAAAGCAAAGGAGTTCCGCAGAAGTAGACATCATTGTAGCAGTATCCCGATTTATGTGGAAAGTCATCACATGAACAAGTTATATCAAGAGCCATATGCTCTTTCCAGTGTGGCCTTTCCGCAGAGTTTGACCTGCAGAAAGTGGTGACAAATATGAGGTTTCGATAGATATTGCCTACTCAAAAAGACCACATCCCTGGATCATTTTCATGGGTTAGCTTGTAAATCCCTGAATATTCGTTTTGTTGTTCTTTCAGAACAATACATCTTGTCCCTAATGTTCTTCCAATGGATGCGGTGGGAGATGATAGCTGGTAGCTTGTAATGTTATAAAGCATTCCTCAGGGAATTACGAGTTTTATCATTTCCTTTTAATAGTCAAATTGGCGAGAGTGGATTTTTCTCATTTGGCACTAGGTCAAAATTGATTAGCAAGTGGGAATTATTAACATCTTTGTTGTTTTGGAGAACCCACAGAAAAGACAAAAACCTGGGATATGAGGATCTCATGAGAGAGTTGTAAAAACTTTTCATATCGAGGACCAACTCGAAATTTTTGGCATGAGAAGAGAGAAGAAACTCTAGAATTCTCCAAAAGTAGTTCCGAAAATTTTTAACTATGGGAAGCGATCCCTTCTGCCTATCGGCATTAGATCACGGTGGCTCCATTGCTAATTTAGTCGGATACAGCTTTTCTTAAATTACACTTCTTGTGGCTAAATTTTTTAGCTTATTTGAAGTTTTGCTGATGACTTCCCAAGAAGATAGAAACAAAGCTCGTTGAACCGAAGTAAAATTTATCTTTGTGGTGATGATATCTGTGACTTGAAAAGAAGTTTCACATTCACCCTTCAGTTTGCTTGCCTAGGATGAACTTCTCTGCCTTTTGTTTATCTTTTCTCCTGTGTGATAAATTTACCTAACTTGTTCAAGCAGATTGCTCCATTTTGGAACTCTATATTCTGGTTTGCATGAAGAGATTGGAAGTCAAAGAGCAAGAATCATACAATTTTAATGCTGTAATGAAAGGTCTGCCTCAAATGTTACTGATGCCTCTTTATTGTCATACAATGTGAATCTTCAGTTGCTCACCTTCTTTAAATTATACATCACAGAGTACAGAAGTATACACGAGTCTTTCCAGACATCTGACCATTATTCACGCAGTGTATGCTTACGGGTCTGTGACTACTGACAGAGCATTAATATATTTAGATGCAGTGTTCACTTTACAAGTTGTATGATCTTGGCAATGGTTTTACAGGCGTTTGAGCACCTTCTACAGCGTGAAGTAATTGTCTTTCTAGACAATAGAGGGCACAGTCAGTCCGTTGAATTTCGTCCGGTGAAGCTACTTCTATCACCCCATGAACTATATCAAGGATTAAAATCTTACCGTTCTTGTCCAGTAAGTAACTTTGAAATGAAATGTGAGAGTGAAATGTTAATTTGCTCCTAACATTTCATTCTGGATGCCATTAAAATTTGACAGGAGTTGATTTTATTAGGAATGTATTAATTAAGAACTTGATAATATTCTGCTCACAATATCGACTGAAGTTGGAGATTAAGAAATTATCCTGCCCTCTTTTGTAGGCTATCCTTCAGAAACTTCTTGATCGTGAAGGTTGAAAGCTTAAGGATGATGGCAGAGTCTGCAAGTTACCTACATGTAGTAACTTCTTGGACATATACCATTCTGTTGGAGATCAGAACCGCAGAGAGGAAACTGTTTGTCTTAATCCCAACAGTGCTATCATTTTTGTTGCCCTCAATATTCCTGGTTCTGAGCAGTTACTCTGCTTCACTTTTGTGCTGAGTGTTCTCATGATGTAACCCAGAATGAGTAATTTAATCACCAAAGAGAGAACAAGTCAAGGGGTTTTCTTAATCCTATCAACTGCATGTGGTAGCTCTGAAAATAGCGCCCAACCAAGTCGGTGAGAGAGTTCTCTATCGATATCATTAAACTGCTAAATGTTGCAAAACCAATCATTTCTCGGCATTTATGGGACACCAATTGCCTAAAATCTACAGGGACAAAGATCTGGCGAATTCAGGGTCAATGAGTGCTCTGAAACTTGGTGATAAAATGGAGTCCTTTTGGGCTCCTAGGAAGTTAATTGGAGAAGATGAGCACATCAAAATTTCGCTTAGAATGATGAATATTGTCCACTTTTCAAGTGCTAAGATGGGGACTTCGCTCAAAACAATAAAATAATATGATCTGCTGCTACGTTACAACAATAACAAGTGCACAAAAGCAAAGAATATGCCCCCCAAGTGAAAGAAGGAAGCCAAACTCCAGTTAAATTTAAGAGTGCCTTCCAAATTAGATAAGGAAACATCCACCACAGAAAAATTTACCAAAGCATTCCTTCATTACGAACTTGATAATACTTGGCCTCTCCAAATACAAACTAATCACTAGGACTCGTGGCAGTTACAAACGACGTTGAGTATACGAGTTAGGAAAATTGCAGCTTTCAGTTAAGGAGTCGAGTCTGGGGATCCATAGCCGTAAGGGTTCTTACTAGCCCAATTCCATTGATCTCTGCACATCTCATCTATGCCATATTTCGCCCTGCATAAACACCAGAAAGAATACTTCAGTACGGTACAAGTTAACCAACATCTTCATATCACATAGATTTTCGGTTAATTTTTTAGGAATGCTCTCAACTTTAAAGTACCCACATTAGATGCTGACATCTAGGAATAAAAATTAAAGGATTTGGCCACCACCAGCAAAATGTCCCAAACAGGATTCATAGAATTGAATCATCTTAACTATCAACTACGCGGGTAATTCCAAGTCGAGGTAACTGCACACTTACTTCCAGTTTAACTCGTGTGCTGCTTTGTCGGTGGATGCATAAACAATTTCGGCATCACCAGGTCGACGCCCAGCCAGCACCAGAGGAATTTTCTGGAACAAACCAAGCAAAAATGTTTATGTAAGTTAATGCAGGGGTCAGAGAATTCAAAAGTTCACTTAATAAAGATTCTGAATCCGAGATGTGAATGGATTCGGAGCCCTCCATGGGTAGAGGTGATCAAGTATATGAGGGATTTTAAAGAAGACAAGATACCCCTTAGACTTTGGCCCTAGACGTCAGGAGGATTCTGAAAACTTGGCAATCATTTCAAGATGTCTAAATTCTCTTAGAAGTTGCTCACCCAAAATCAGAAAGCAAACTGTTCACTACTTATGCACAAAAGAGTACACTTTCCCTTATCACCGTTAAGGGAGAATATTGACCTGATGTATTTTAGAGCATTTCGGTTAAACAGTGCGAGGGATAATTTGGTGACCAGGGAAGGTTAACTGGAAATTCACAACTAACATTTAGCAGTTACATACCTTTCCGGACGCCTTCTCAAATGCTGCTACCATTTCCAACACCGATGTTCCTTTTCCAGTTCCCAAATTGTACACTTCACAACCTATAACAGCATATTTCTTCAGACCAACAAGCGACATAAAGCAGGTAGGTGCTGAAGTCAAATTTAAAAAATCATCCCATATGCAGTACCATACCCCCTGGTCGTATAACAATAATAAAATGTAGAAATAATGCACAAGGGTGGGTGTGCCACAAAAAACTTCAAAATAAATATTTGTAATACTCTTGAGTTTTCCGAAGTATAGTAACCCAAGTAACTATCCAATAAGTCGAACAGGCCACACTCAATTGAGAGCGTCAAACCGACAAATGTAACTATCCTGCAGCACATACCAACAGAGGGTTCAGATAGCTTGTTCAATGCAGAGATATGTCCATCTGCTAAATCCACAACATGGATGTAATCGCGTACCTGAAAAGTAGATGACACAATAAGTCAATATAACTACTTAATACAGATTAAGACAAAAACTAAAAACAAGATGAAAAGAGAACAAGCATATATGTAATTGGGTAAGGGTACTGAACTGGGTCGACTTGGTGCCATGTGAAGCATATACAATGTTTATCTTTTACTCTAGTTAGCTGAGTCTAGGATGGTCGATTCATAGCTTAAGGTGTTTGAGGAACTACTAGCTTGACAAGTACACTACTTGGTCTAAACTAATGACACTTTTTTCTAAACGTTCAAATCAACGCCAGACCCATAAAAGGATATCATTTTCTTAAAACTTGACCAAACTTCAGAACCACAGCAATGTTTTCGGATGTACAAGACATTTGTATGTAAATATTCACTGTGGATGCATGAGTCTGCGTTTACGTAGTGGCATACACGTGCACATAGGTAGGAAAAGTGCGTCATCCAGACATTTGAAGTTCAAATTTAACAAATGCATACCCCTGTACCATCTGCAGTTGAGTAATCAGTTCCAAAAACTGTCAGAGCAGGCCGCCTGCCAACAGCTACTTGCTGCACAAAAGGCATGAGGTTATTTGGGATTCCACGAGGATCCTCTCCGATATCACCACTAGGATGTGCACCAACGGGATTGAAGTACCGAAGCAATATAATTTTCCACTCGGAGTCTGATTGGTAGATATCACGGCAAATCTCTTCGATAAAAAGCTGAAAGGAGCAAATTTCTTAGGTGGTAATACACAGAAAGCTTAAAAAATCAATCTTAAAGATGATAAAACACAAAAGTATGCAACGGAGCACCAGAAAAGAAGTAGATGCGCAAGTTTTTAATTTAGGTCCATACCCACTGCACACTTCTAAATGGAATCTTATACTGTTTTTTAAACTATATTAACTCTCAGCCAAAATACCTTGGTTCGTCCATATGGGTTTGCTGCAGAAAGGGGAAACTCCTCTGTGCACGGTACCTCCTTCGGCCAACCATAAACAGTAGCTGATGATGAAAAGACAAGCTGAAATAATAGTAAACTCGACGTCAGTTACAATAACTATCTCAGAGGACCAAAAGCTCTAACCCAAAAGAAAGAACCATATCGCCATCAGGCAACACTTGTTGGTGGTCAAAAATCACAAAATCATATAGTAAAAGATAAATAACCGTATATATGTACCAAGAGAGTTACCTTCTTGCATCCATGGGCAGCCATGACTTCCAACAGAACAATGGTACCAATAAGATTGTTGTCATAGTACATCAACGGTTTCTGGACACTTTCACCAACTGCTTTTAATCCAGCAAAATGAATGACAGCTTCAAACCTGCAGCACAAACAGGATACGAGGATAAGAATAAGTCTTACACCAAGAATTAGATCCTCTCCCCCACCAATGAAACTTGTTGAATGCTGATGTATCTTGATCATGTCCAATCATAAGAAATGGCATCAAATTAAGTTTTTCTAACACAACTGGACTTACTTTGTTGTAGCAAAGAGCTGTTCCAGCGCAGGTTTATCCCTGAGGTCAATCTGCAGAAAGAGAGAACCCACAATTATCAATTACCAATACAAATATGCAAACTCAAATATGTGACATGTCAAAAAGTTGCATAATAAGTCTAGACATTAGATGTTTAGAACCCATTATCAAAAGACACCAATAACGACATTCATGTTAGAACCTATCACAAAAATGAGCAACATGCAGTAAATTGTCAAAACCCTCAGTATAGTTATGTTTATCCTGCGATTTAACAATGGGTAATCGATAATAAAATCAATTAATTTACGTTCATCGAAGAAATAAAATATGAGATAGGAACAAGAACAAAACGCATATCGAACCGTTAACCAGGCCATGCAAATTCATATTTTCAATCTCGAAACAAGTCCACAAGAAATCCAAAAAAATATATATATTCAAATAAAAAATACAACTAATGGAAATATGGAATACAATTATAGGAACTCAAATTTAAAATACACAAAAAGTCCAAATTCAATCATATATTAATTAAAAAAGAACTCCAGAAGAGACACCAATAAGAAATAAGAATTCAAATCAACAGTATAGTTAACAAACACAAATTAAAATCATCAATCTTCAAATTCACAAAAGTTCCAAATTCAATCCCATACCCACAAACAAGCGCATAACAAGCTCCTAACACACACATAACACATGCACGCATACACACACACACACACACACGCACCCCACACAAATACCTGATGGAAAGACAGGTTGGGGCCGTATTCGCCGGCTAGTTTCTGTACGCGCTCGACGGCGATTTGGGAAGAGTTGTCGAGGTTGTCGACGATAACCGCCCTGTAACCGCCCAGCAGCAGCTGCAGCACCGTGTGGCTCCCAATGTACCCGGCGCCACCTGTCACCAATATGCTCTTCTGCTCCATAACAACCACCAATCAAATTCGACCCGAATTACCAATTCTGTGTATATATATATATATATATTTTGTATATACACGAGCCGTGTATACTGGAATATATATCTGTAGAGAGAGAGGGGAATAAGAAAATTTGGTCTGACAGATAGAAGACTACTCCTCGTACGGTTTATATGGGGGCTGGGGGGGGGGGGGGGGGGGGGGGAGAACGGAGAAAAAGAAAACGGAAATTAAAAAGATGTTCAGGGAATCTTCCTTTCTTTTCTTTTTTCTCTTTTTTTATTACCTGACACGTGGTGGGGATTCGACGGTTGTGATGGTGAGCTTTGGGTGGTCGTGGTGCTAGATTCCCTGTTACTGCAAAATGACCGGAGAATCCTTTCCGTATTTACACCTTTTTGCTCTTTTCTTTTCTTTTCTTTTTTTTGCGTATTGAATCTGGATTTTGACTTTCTTCCTTTTTCGGTATAAATCTTTTCCTATTTTCTCTAAAAAATAGTATCTCTTAGTGATCTTAATGAAGAGTTGTTGAAGCACATTTCATTGAGACAAATGAGAATACTTCTATTATTAATTTCAATTACATGTTCTTTCAAACGTTTGCTCGCTCTAAATACTGTAAGTAGTTAAACAATATGTTATAAGCGCATATATAGGGTATATGAACTTTATATGTTTGTAGGAAAGCAGGTATTAGTTATGTTGGGATAATCCTTGTATTTAATTCATTACAGCATTTAGCATTAGGTTTCAAAAAAGGTTTGGTGACGTGAAAGTTTCCTTTCATCCGATTTTAGTAGGTACACCAAATAAAGATAAAGCTCAACTGGATTCCTTCTTTGTTTGTTTGATTTGTGAGGGAAGGTCCCCTTGAATTCTTACTCTTTCATGTCTACAACTCAATTCATCCGATTATTATTATTATAGGGATGACCCCAATCCGGAATATGAACCATGGTAGAAAAATAGCTATTAAACTGATTACAACATAGTTCTTTTTCGATGGACATATCATTCATTATCTTTACTATAGATGGTTGGTGAAAAAGCCATAATGCGGAGAGTAGATGATGCTTCACAATTAGAGCTCTTTGGATGGATTCCTATACAATAAATTTTAGATTAATTCTTGACTAAAATTTAAAATCAGGTTTAGGATGTTTTTAGCAAAAGCAGGTCTAATCTATAGACAATGTTTGGATAAAAGTACCAAAAAGAGTTTTAAAACAATCAAAAGACAAAAAATTTAGTGCTTAATGAAAATGTGATAAATGTCCTTGTAATTTATAGGGATACTCTGGTACTTTACCTTGTCAAACCTGATTATAAAAAAGTAATTAATCATGATCCTCTTTTTCTTGAATTTTGGTTTAATATGTTTTTAGCTACTTAATACTGACTTAATCGGTCATGAGTGTTTATCAAATACCTAACAACCTTATCAATTACGAGCGTTTAACAAACACTTAGCAACCCAATTTAATTCAAATCAACTCAGATTTGACCATCTAAAATCGACTCTAAAGAGTAAAGAGGCTCTTGTGAGGCTCCTAAAGGTTAAGACTACTCTGAGGCAGATTAAGATCCTTTTCCTCAATTATAGGGCATATGCCAAAAATAGATTCTCTCCCAACCTTATGGCCTAAAATATGGAATACTACCACATCTAGCTGTTTTCCTGTTTGTAGCCCTTATGGAATTAGGTGGCCACAAGATAATTAATGAGTTTATCTAAACTATGCCAGTGGCTTCGAAGGAGTTATCTTGATTGAGGCAATGAAGCGTTTTATTGCTCAAGATGCTGTGAAATTTGCTCATAAAGCGCATTCAGTACTTTGTCATTAAATGCATTAAAGTGGGTTTGGTTGTTTAAATGGCAGCCAAGAATAAACTTATTGCTCAAGAAGAATAACATGAATGAACATAATAAATAAGGCATAGATAGGGGCCACAGGAGAGAGCATATTCAGGACGGGAAAAATCAATATTGGGTGGGGGTATACTAATTGATAGATTTTGGTTTCAAATAAAAGGTCATAACTTGAATGATCCTTCCATTTCCATCCACTCTTTCTGTCAAAAACGAATAAGGTTAAAGTGAATATACGAAAAGGAACTAGTAAAAGACTAAATTTTTAATGAAAATAAGAGAGAAAAATAGTTATATGATACTGAAATAGCAATTCTTTACAATGTAAACTCATCCGCGGAACCCCACATGAAAGTCAATAAGGTTAAAGTGAATACATGAAAAGGAACCAGTGAAGACTAAATTTTTGTATACCATCCGTGATAGTTATATCGCTAGCCACCTCACCATTCTTTTGATGTTTGTCTTTTTTATCTTTATTTTTTTATTAAACAATAAAATTTATATCAAATAAGTTTTCAGTTTTTTTCGGTTACACGAGTAATCGGTCTTTCAAACTCTTAAAGACAGGTGTAAACCCATGCACTCCCTTACTTGTTTGGCAATTGGCGTATGCAAACAACATTGCCAGCACAAATTCAAGTCTTTACACCTCAAAAGTTGCAATAGTTTGCAGGCGACTTTTCAACGGCTTTAGAACCAAGCTATGAGTAGAAAAGTGGGCATGTAAAGTAAGCAGTAGATCACTGACTTCGTAAGCTAGCGCAATGGAATTATTATCGCTTTCTTCTCTGTTGACTTGGATACAATTGCACTTTCAATGACTGGATGCTCCTAAAATTTAGCCAATCTCATAATTTTAAATCTCTTTTTATGTATCATCACTCGTGAAAACAAGTCTTAAAAAGAGAAACTTGATGATGGACCTTCTGATTTGGAAAGTCGGTCAATGCAAATGATTACATTTTCAAGGATAATCCTGGGGTTAGAAGAAATAATGTAAAATTCAGTACCATGGGAATGAATCCTGTTTATAAGATTGAGTACCCCAATCACTAATCGACCCGTAAGATGGAAATGACATTTTTCTTTTCTCCCTTTTGTGCGGGGAATAAGTAACTTTATAGTCTGGGTTCGAAATGATGATCAGGTGAACACGAAACTTTTAAGGGTCACGCAGCATTTGATTCTTTCAGGATAGCTGCGGACCGCCCCTTCTCTAACTTTACATGCCCAAAAAGGATCAGGCCTAATCACAAAGTACAACCAGCAACATGAGACGAACTCCATAGCAGTTGTAACCGTTGAAATGCATGTTTACTAGGCATTTTACCAAAAAGAGGAACTCCCAACAATGTCAATGAAGTAACCTGTGCTCTTATTTGGCACGTATGTTCTCATACAAATAGCAAGATCAAGCACAATCCTACTAAACGATAACTAAGTATAATCATGCACTACCAAAACTCAATAGAACTTGGCGTGTGCAAATTATTAATCTCTAATCTTAAATTCTTTCATGCGATATTTTAAATCAGTGTCTGGGTCATTATGTGCAACAACCTTTTAGGAGATATACACATACACATAAAAAGTACCTTGACTTAGCTGCATCAAATTGTTGGAGCTTCCAATAGGTTCTTATTCATGTTTTTCCACGTGGGACAGACGTATTAGTTGAATGTTAACTAATTAACCGGTCAGAAATGATGCTACAAAGAAAAAATGTAATAGGCAAAAGTGATTTATAAATACCCAATCTATTCAGTTGGAAATATACAAGAACAATCTTCATGAACATGTACGACGATGTATCTTGATCAGTTCAGACTAACAAAATGCATGACCAGCCTAATATCCCAAACACAAAAAAACCAGGAAAACGCATGCATGAGATGAAGCTCACTGTGGTAGGAGGGTTAGAATGATTCCACATACCCTTTTAAGTAGATAAGGTCTTCTTTAAATAGATAGAGCAAGTATTGTTAAACGGTGTACCTGTCTAAGAGGGGATCTGGTGTCCAGCACCTTTCTGGATTTATCTGAGGTGGCATGTATGACAACATTCCGATTTTTTTTCTGCAGTGATAACAAGCAAATAAAATGTTAGGAGCACGTATCAACATCACCAGTGCAACAATTAGTACACAACTCGAAACATCCACGATATGGTAGTAGGGCTAGAGTGATGTTGGATACCTTTCCAAGTCGATGAAAGCCAAGCTCAGCACAGAGAGAGATGATCAGAAGAAAAATGGCGCAGGCAACAGCGGCTACCCATGTTTCCACCATTCCTTACGTGATATGAATGGAACTGTTAAGCAGCACAAAAAATGGATACAAACTGAAGTTGAAACAGGCTACCGCGTACCATAATGTAGCATATGTTCAATTGAAGGCAAAGCATATGGTGTAGTACCCCAAATGAAGTATTCCTTGCTTTCAACTGCAGTGCATATTAAAGGAAGGGCATTGGCCCCATTGGTCCTCGTGTGGCTTCTCCCAAATGATAATTGGAGATGTGTCATACCAACTCTGATAATGACAAAAAAACCTGGTTCTATACAAAAGTCTGCAAAGTAAAGTAGCATGAAAACCAAACGTGCATGGCAAAAGGGGCGGAGAAGAGAAAATGTTGGATAGTCAACATTTTGACTGCAAAACACACAATCTTATTCAACGCAGACATCATTGCGCATGTAATACACATTATAATTGGAGAGGAAAAGGGTTCCCTTTTATACATACACTGTACTGCACTGAACTAATGCTTGAACAAGATGACTAATTACAAAATTGAATCACCAATGCTGTCATAGGTTACGGAAGCATGCCACGGACGTTAAAATGTTCGGCAACCTTGATGACAGTGTCATCATTTTCCTTTCCTCTTCATGAGCAGACATGGTAATAAAAAAATTAAGCACGGGATAGTGTTTGTCTGTCACTACTTACCAGTATTCAGCAGTGGCCCGTGCAAGTAAACCCGTCCAATTGTATTAACTTGTTTTGGGGTCAATGAACTGGAACTAACTTGATCAGGTAAAGTGATGCAAAAAGAACTTTACACCAAGTTACAGATTATCCATCTGAAAGCCGTTCAGCGGACAAGGGTTCAGAACTCAGGAGCCTTTCCACCTCATCATTTGCTTTAGCTTGGATTCTCCATCTCTGCACCAAAATGTTTAAAATTATTGAGAACCAAAGCTACACCATGTTGCAACTACTCCTGCATAGGAGAGATTAACAACTAAACTATACTGAGGTAAAGTTTGTCCCTTAAGTTTCTGATGTCCCCATCTAGCTGCAATCTTTTACCTCGTCTTGAGAATGTTTTATGTTTATCAATGGAGGTTGGTCAAAAGACTCGAAACAATCTCAACCCAAGGATTTCCAAGTCTTCATGCATGCAACATTATAGAAGAAAAGCTTCCAAGAGATGAGAAAACGTATACCTCTTCAAGATTTTCAAGCTCCATGATTTGCTGTATTTGTTCAGCAACACTTTCCTGCACGAGAAAATAAGTGTGTTCACTAAGAACATAATTAAGAGCAGTGCTACTTGTGGCCAGCTTATGTTTCTGGAGACAGGACGAGGAGAAATTTACCTATAAAAAGAGAAATCAAGAATATAGTTACTGAGAGAGCTAAACAGTTCTCATCAGGGCAACAATAAAAGTAGTAATATAAAAAGTTGTACACACCACATTGCTGGATGCCTCCGCAGCAAGAACATCCGAGTCCATCTCTACCTCGATTTCGATCATTGAAGAAATCTGACAAAGAAAATGTACCATCTTGTGTTAATTCAATATGTGATACTACGAAAACCATATGACTCCATGGTGTAAGAACATACTCTTGCATAGCTTTCAATAAGTTCAATCCGAGATTTCAAGGAAGTTTCCAAGCCTTCACGCACACTTTCGACTCTACTTCTCCGAGCACTAACAATAGAAAACTCTTTATGATGACATAACTTTGAAAAAGATATGGAAAAAAAAAAAAGGATAGTGAGTGATTTTGCGTTATGAATTGAGAAAGGAGTCACAGCAATGTTTAGAGGTTCTACCGATAAGAAGGTTCTCCCACAGCAAAGATTTTGTTCTCCAGTTGGCACATACGTGCAAGCATCCAGACCTACAAAAGGGCAACCAAGCATTTTAGTCCTTTGTATTCTATCTGGTAACAAGTGCAGAATGATATGGTTCTATCAGACATCATAGAAGCAATTCATGGTTCCGAGGAACACCTCCCAACAAACCCGTTTGATCCCAAAGGGTTAACAACCTTTTTGTTCATCAACTACCTTATTGTTTGGCAGAAGCATGCATAAGCTACTATCTTCTAAAACAGCAGACAAGGTTCTTTTTTGGGATAATTCATACAGAGAGCTACACCTGAAGCTTGGAATCTTTCTATAGAAAGCATTAATAAATTGTTGGCATCTGTAGAAGCACAACGAGAAGTTTTTTTAAACGAGTAATAAAAATCCACTTTTTCCTGTTTTCTTGTTTTCATTACACGTAATAAGATAAACGTTTAACTCAGTTTGTTTGACACAAAAAGATCAATGTAAAACTTTCTTCATTCGTCTCTGTAGAGTGGAAGAGATGAAGCAAGAAGGAACAGAACGCTATATATGTGCAGTGAAGCTAGATAAACCATGCTAGCTTCAGTAGCCAGGACTGCTAAATTAAACACATAATCAAATCACAAGTAGCTTATCAGACAAAGTGAATAGTAGCTTTGGCAAATACCTCATTTTCAGCAGCTCCTTGTAAATCTTTTATGCGAGATTGAAGAGTGTCATACTGAGATAAAAGTTGCTGCCTGATGGCAACTGCATCCGCAAACCTCTGAGGAAGCTGGCATGTACACAAATAAAATTGGTATGAATCGAATATTTGGTATTTGCAATATTTTTCTACGGTTGCCATTTAAGAAAACTCGACTTGGAAATTCAGACTAACATGAGTGCTTAGCCATCTGACCTATCTGCCAAGATATTTCATTCAACTGAACATCTCAACAATTTCTTGTAGATTTTAGGCCTATAGTTGCAACCAAATAAATCTGAAGAACCGTGTTCATTGATATCTTAGCACCCTCTAGCCCTCTTTCCCCACCAACCCTCCCCACCCTAAGACAAGAAGTGAAGGAGAAGTAGCGCGTGCAGGATATGATGGTATCTTTCTCATATTGCCACGAAGGGTACTATGATGGTATATTCTTCATTCTGCTGCGCAGGGTAGAATAAATTAAGAGCCTTTCAACTCCAATGTCCAACATCAGCTGCAGCAATGAAACAAGAGGAACATTTGGAGTCCCAGAAGAGCAAGTTTGCATAGACTGGAAGAGTTCATAGGAGCCTTATATAGCCTCAACAAGGTAACATACCCAACTATTAAAAAACTTAGGAGAACAAGAGAATCACCTTACCCGGTTCAACTGTGGCAAAACCAGACTGTTCAAAGTGGCTCCAATGGCAAGAGATGAAAGTGCTGCTACTGAAATGAGCTGAGGCAAGCTGGGATCTATCATCCCAGAGGCAGCATCTCCAGTACCCAGCACAGCTAGAAGTGGAAAGAGGATAGAAGGGTTAAGTAAGGATATGCCTTCATTTTTTGCAGGGGCCCTTAGTAATGGTGATTCTCGGCTATCTCTGTGGTTTGTCAGGCACATAGGCTCTCCAGGGTAGAAGTTGGGGGCTTTTGGACTGAATTTTAAGGGACCAACCTCTCTATAAACATTTGATGGAGCTGCTAGAGCAATGGTCACTCTTTCTCCTTCTTGAGCAGGTAGATCAACTGTTTCCGTGGCAAACCTGTTTGTTCGAGCCATCCCAGACGGGGTTTGCACCTGCACAGAAGGTTAGTATGAAATTTAGCTGAAATTTACAAGAAAGTATGTACAATAAAACATTTGTTTGCAGCATCAAAATTATGTGCTACACATTTGTCTTTAGCATAGAAGTCCAAGGGTATCTTCGACCAATAAGCGACCTCTGATCTTAGGCCTCAACTATTAGATTCAAATTTTGTATATATCACAATATGAGAAAGACAGAGATAAAAATAGATAGATGGATGTTAAAGTTTGATTTCTCACAAATCCCCATGACAAAGTGTATTGGTCATTGGATATCAGGAAGACTGAGGAAAACAAGACATTTCCAGATTTGGCTGGGTCCAGTACCAACGATGGAAAAACAGCTAAAAATTGTTTGGAGGTCCAAAACGTTCAGTTACAATGAGGGAGATGCAGAGTTCTACAAGAGAGAGATATAAAGACTTTTGAAAAATTGGAAGTTTGGTGGGTCTTGTATGGACTACTTCAACAAAATCCATTAGAGAAAAGCATGTCTCCAGAAAAAAAAAAAAGAAGAAAACAACGCTACACCAGAAAGAGATGATGTCCAGAAATAAATGTAATTGATTATATAAAATGTACCACAATGGAGTGAACAGCAGCAGGAATGCTTTGTTTCATTATTTGCAGGAATCTTAGCCCCCTTTTCCATGCAGGAATATCCATGCTGCGTTCGGCAGGAGGAGATCCTTAGAAAAAGTGAGTATGCGATGATCAACACCATACACAAATTTATGAACCACGCTCAAGTGAAAGTGGGACCAAATAAACATATTACTTCAAACAAAATAAAATACTTCCCTAATACATTAGGAGAAACTAATCACCCTAATACGCAAATAAGCAGAATACTACAGAATAATACACACTCACTGTTGCGACAGCTCTTTTCTAGACATTTGAAGCAACTAAAAGCACTAACAAACATCACTGTATTAGTTTAGTAGCGATTCAGTTAAAGAATGAAAATGGATCGATGGTTCAAGCAAAAATAGTAGAAAAGATCTAACCAACCTGATTTCTTCTGATTCAATACTGATTATGTCTCCTGAAAGGAGTTCATACTGGTAGCGGCATTTGGAGCAGGAGACAATCTGCAAAAACAGTATAAGATGCATGAGACAAACTTAAGGACCTCAAGGCCACCGGTCAAATGCCAGCAGGTATTGACAATGTTCAAACAAGACCATGGGCCATGTCAGCAACCTCTAAATGTGATCTGATACATAACCCATAATTTCTGCCAAAGAATCGCTTAACTTGTGAGGAAAGATCTTGCTCTTACATTAAATATTTTTACCGGGCGCCACACTCCTGTTGGCAAACATCAGTTGACCATGTGTGGAGCCTATTTGATATAGTGATGAAAGTGAGCAATTGAGTTACTGTTTCTTCGAGGAAAATATACGAGGGATTAAAAAAAAGCCATTTTAATTGATCATTGAGAACTGAAGGTTGAATATAGCTAAGCTAATCATCTGATATGCTGCAAGCTGACAAAAAGGGAATGCCAATGTACAATATAAGATTGAAATGAGATGTTTCTCAGGACCAGCAAAGTGAAACATCCAACTTCCCCTTTGCATCACAGGCTACCGTGACACTTGACACATCCAACCATCTATACCTAATGAAATGTTTGAACAATCAAGAAAAGGTTCATACTAGGTACCACCTCCTTTTTCGTATATGTCTCAGATGAGGTTAATTTGCTGCTTTTAATTTGTACAGAATTAAGCCATACAGATATGGCCAGTAACCAGACATGGACCATCATCCATACAGTCAAGCTTGTGCCTAGTATAATCCTCAAGGAACCTGATTCTTGGTTTCAGGTAGCAAGCCCCAACTAGTCTTGCAAAGATACAACAAAGGCAAAAATGGTCAAAAATGATAAAAGTTTCATGTGAACACCTGAAGACCATGTTGGGGTTGTGCAACAGCAACAGCTATCATACAACTCGGACACCTGACAATCTTACCAAAAGGCACCTGGACAAACATACAACATGGCAGCCACAAACATGAGCACCATCACATGATTTCTTACCAGGAAGGAACATAATTAAGCCTTAGCACGTTGTAATGGTCACAGGAGGTTCTGCTTTCGTTGACCGATATAAAGTAAACCTTTGTGATAGATTAAGGAGTAAAGTAACCAGACTAAGATTCTTGAGTAAAAAGCACAGTGTGCAACAAAATTTAACTTTCCAGACAGAATTATGAAGCGGATGATTTGACAAGTACAATGAGTTTGGGGATTGCATGACAAAAGGAGCAAATGAATAAGTGCATCTATACCTCTTCACCAGGAGATACTCCTACACGGCAGACGTAGGCAATCATCCTAAGGGCATCCAAAACCCTCAGAGATGCTGCAAGACCCCGAACCATCAACGTGTAAGTCTGTACATCTGGCCTGGACCACTTCCACCTCTCAACATACCCACCTTTCTCCCCCATGGCTGTCCCTTAATCAAAAACTTCCCAAATCAATTATTTGTTCCAAGCAGTAAACAACCTCCAAGAACAAGTACAATGTAGCACTAAAAGTTCAGCTAACAAATGCCAACACATAAACTAAGATCTTTTAAAGTTTGAATCAGCAAAGAGTTCAAGTGCTGCCGATACAAGCCATACGAACTTTTTCTTCTCCGTAATTTCAAAAATCTAACCAACAGAAATCTAAAGTGATGGCATTGAGCAATCAGCACATGTAAGTAAACATTGAGTTTAACTGAAATACCAAAAGTAGATTGAATAAGAATATTTTAGTAAATCAAGCTACGTAAAAACAATGAATAAAGTAAATGTTTACACGAAATGTCCTAGAATCTGCAATATGTACATCGTAATTATCACCCGCTGAAGTGCAACAATCAGTTTTGTGCATCAATGCATGCTCATGCACATAAAGAACATGCACCTGTATCGAAGCTGGACCGCATGGCAGCAAAAATAGACAGTGCCAGGTCAGCATTGCCCCGATCAAGCGCTGCCGAGATAATCCTACAACAATCCGAACTACTCACAGTACCGCCGCCTCTCCTCGACATCTCGGCTATCAATTCCAACGCTTCGCTCGCGTCCTTTGCCGTCGAGGAAACGCGATTAATCAACTCATCGCTGGCTTCAAACAAGTCCGAATCAAAGGTCTCGGAGACCTTGTTCTCGCTCTCGCTCAACGAAGCATTTGCCTGAAAGTTGTCGGACAAAGCGGCGATTGCGCCGAAGTTTTGGTGCCTGGCCGATGTGTAGTTAGTGAATAGGAGGTACAAGAGGGCGCTAGTGTTGCTGTTGCTGCGGGGCGTGTCAGTAGAGAATCGATTAAGCGAGGTAAGAGAGTGCGGAGAGAGCCACGGGGAGCCTAAGTTGAGAGTCATAGCTTTGAAAGTCCTCTAATGGCTACTGTCAGACGCGCGCTCTCCTTCGGCTTTGCTGTATTGGTCTGAAATGGATTAGGAATGAGCGGTTGGTAAGGAGGAGGGAAGCGGAACTGATTAAAATGGAAAAAAAAAAAATTAAGTAAAAGACGGGGAAAAGTGGAGGTGCGGGGAATCGAACCCCGTGCCTCTCGCATGCGAAGCGAGCGCTCTACCATATGAGCTACACCCCCTTGCTTGATGTGCTACCAAAAAAATTTTGAATTAAAATAGACATTATTTTTTCGAATTATAAAAAATTTGGTGAGTAACCACAACAATTGTCATGGTCCATTTCGTACGTCACTTTTTAATGAGACGTTTATGTCGCAAACCTTTAAATTTTAAGAGTTTGTGATTGCACCCCGTATTCTTGTCAACACTGCCTATTTGGGCATAATATTTCGCCGAAATCTATTTCTCTCCAACGAAGAATACATGCACTTACCATTTTTTGGTTGCTGTTTTATTTTCGTCGGCAGCAGAAGGGGGAGAGACGGGGTTGGGCGACGAACAGCGATGTAGAGGTGCAAATTTTACGAGTATGAGATGGCGAAGCCGACGGCTTGGAAGTATGTTGTAAGAGATGTTTGTGTGTGTGTGTGTACAGTATGGTGTTGCGCACTGCAACAAGTTGGCAGCATGTGTGTATGCATGTGCATGTTGTTGCATGGAGAAAGACCTGATTGTTGCAGCTTCGTGTCAAAATTTAGCCAGATATAGTTATTAATAAATAAGAGGAGTCAATTGTCAAAATTAATACCCGAAAGAATATTCTGCATAGACCTGGCAAAAAAAGAACCGGATCCGCGAGTCGATCCGTACCTGGTCAAAAAATCCGGGTATGGGTATGAATTTTAGAGACCCGTAGAAGTTAGACCCGTACCCGAACCGACCCGTAATTTTTCGGGTAGATCCGGGTCGGATACGGGTTACCCGGCTTACCCTTTTTCAACTTATATATAAAGAGAGAGAGATGCTTTTTTACCCTAACCCTAACTCTTATTTTCATCTTTTCTCTCAATCTCACACTGACCCAAGGCGCCATAGCCCCTCACTCGAGATTTTTACCGGTGACCGTGACCGTGACCATGACCGGCGACCACCGTCAGCCCCCTCAGCCATCACTCTATCCAAGGCCACTCAACCACCTCACTCTTTTGTAGCCGATCGGGAAGCCCACATCTGCCGCCACCATAGATCGAAAAGTTCCACCGTCCTCTCTCCTCTCACACATCGATAGCGATAGCGACAGCGCTGACTGTCGTGACCACCTCCGCGGGCCACTTTTCGTCTTCCACCATCACAGATCTACTTCCACGGTCACAGATCTACTTCCACTGTCACAGATCATATCAACTTCCACTGCCACAGATTGTACAAAAAATTTATTGTTACTGAGTTTTGTTTTTTTATATTTTGTGGTACTTGTTTGGTATGTAATTGTTTGATTCGTGGAATCAACATAAGTGAGATTCAATGTTGTCTTTCATTTTGTGTTGTGTAATTAGCGTTGTTAATGTTAATATCGTATAGATTATAGATTTTTGGCTGATAAAAAGTGATTACAAAAATATTAAAGAAAATTTGGAAGATTGCCCGATTACCCGCGGATTTACCCGAACCGTCCGGATAGGGTACGGGCATAAAAAATGACTACCCGTAAAAAATTGGATAAGTTTTACCCGAACCGAATTTATCCGTATCCGATCGGGTATTACCCGTACCTGATGAATTTATCCGTTTGCCAGGTCTAATTCTGCACACCGAAAAATACATGAAAAGGGTCGTTTGTCATTTCTTAACTAAAAATAACTCATATTCTAAATAAACGTGCAAGTCAAAGTTGAGAGAGAGAGAGAGAGAGAGTAAATGTTAAGTTGGATAGTTATGCATTTCAATACACTTTCTTCTAGCATTTCTCATGTGCACAATTTTCTACAACGAGGTATATTTAATACACATTTTTTAGGATTAAGGGGCCATATCGATGATTACTGTAAGTAGCGTGTGTCAAAGTAAGTTTCCCCCTATAATTAATTTGGTACCTTTGTAAGCCGTGACACCTGTTAAAGGCACTTATGTTCCATATTGGCTAGTTTTGTCATTTCCAGACAACACACATCGACTCCGTAACAGCCGCTGACTTAAAGACACCGGGATGAACAACTTTCACCTTCCGAATCATTATGCGTCTATTGAGAGGGGAGGCTTCAGAAGTTCTGAAGGAGAGAATGGAGAATTTAGCTTGACAGAGATCTATACAGCATAAGCCCGACGAATGAAAAAGGATCTTACAAAACATAATGCCCACAGAAAAGATCAAATAAAAGATAAATCCAGGGTACAGCGGTTCGGTTGCTCAAACAATTTTCAACCCAACAAGCAACAGCTAGTATCTTGGCATCAGTAGCCAAAACGGCCTCTTCCCCACTGCTGTCTTTGCTGGCCACCTCCATTTCGTCTACCAGCATTGTTCTGAACCCTCATCCTCTGCTCCTTCATGTTCGCAAATAGCAAGTCTAGAGTTTGAGGCCTCTGCCTAGTCACAACCTTCACCTGCTGTGGCTGCTGCCAGAGATCACAACAGCCTTGTTAATCAGTTGCCTTTCCACAAACAAGGAATGATAAACTACCAAAGGCCAGAGCTACATTAAACCAGAAATTCAAAATGATTCCTAAGTGGCAACAGTAGGGGGCTCAACAGTTTATTACAACTTATACTCGATCTAAATCAATCATACGACCAACAAATCTCTCTCCCTGTTAACACGTAAAATAGTACCTTCACAGGAAAGCCTCCATTCACAGCCCTCCTTGGAATTGAAGAAGCCCCAATCCTGCACAAGCAAAGTAAACAGAAGTTGAAGAAATAAATCAAACCATTTATATAAGCCAACCAGATGAGTGAGTACCATGCGCGTTGCCACCACTGAAATTAGCTTACATGGAAGTACTCACCGTTAACGTTCAGTTTAATCCAACTAAGAATGATAAGACAAACCATATCAGGATCACAGAGAAGGTTGTTTATCATTAAACACTTGATCTGATAATACTCGCAACAAACTTGTGAGCCCTTCAACCAAAATTGTGCAAGGACAGTTTCCATGGAACAGCGCAACAAACTTGTGTCCCCTTCAACCAAAATTGTGACAGTTTCCATGGAACGGTAAAACCAAGGAAATTCTCCTCTACAGCCCCTGATAGACAAGATCTTCTCCACAACTTCAAAACTATAAGCTTAAATTCCACAAGCACAGGCCAATATGATGTTTGGCACGGTAAGAAGCGCAAAATTTTCAACCCTGTGCAACTCAACTACAAGAAATACGGAAACAGGAATGCCCCACAAACTAAAGTTTCAGAGAGTAAAATTTTGCTCCAAGATCTTCTAATCGATCTTTGCAAACCACGGTAGGAACGCAGGGCCAAGAAGAATATCTTGATTCTCATGTTTGGTGTGCCAGAGCACATACGTAATTTCATTGTTAATGGTTAGATTCCACATCCAGATGCTTGAACACAAGTGAAGACCAACTCTTTATGCGGCAAAAGAAAAATAACTGCAGAGACATCTTGAGTCTTTCTCAGCCAGACAGGAAAGAGTGGAGATGTTCCTAAACAAAAACCCCGAGCATGTGAAGAAAAGGTAAAAGTGGAGTCTCTGATGTCTCTCTCCCCATAATGTAAACCACAGTCGACTATGGGAGCTTATTAATCAGGTTGCCAGAGGCACAGGGAAATTCAAAGCAGATTTATTGCCTGCAATATGACAAACAACCTAAACGGCAGAGCACAGAGATAGATGAGACAACTTCCCAATACACAATGATTCCAAAACCGAGAAACTACACAGAAGTGCTACCAATAAGGCTAGTCATAACAACCCTCAGAATCAGAACCCCATCAACACTTCAGAGCCACTTATATGGACACCAAACATTCCCGTATGTCGCTTGCTCTATTTCTACTCCCTGAGTTTAACCTCATTTTCAGATATGAAATAAACTCAAAACCATCCTCAGACGGTCTCCATTGCTTTATCTTGTGGTTCAGCATGTAAATAGCCAACAGAAATGTGATATGCACCCTCATGCTTTTAATCCAACCAATATGCCAGAAATATCAAGCTTAAAGATGCAGAAACTATTCTGGTGGAAAAACTATTCCCAAGTTGAAAGCTAGCCACTCAATCCCAACCACAAAGAACTCCAGCGAAGCATGCAATATACATGTATATAAAAACCAGAAGTATCACCAAATACGGAGAGGAACCAAGTTTACCTGCAACATATCCACGGCAAAAATTTTATGCAATTAAGTTTTGTCATGACAAAAATCAAAGGATACAACCAAGAAGCTAAATTTTGGCCAGAGTTAGCAATGCATAATAACACTAAAAAGTACCTCGGCTTGTTCACATTCGGGAGCCTGCTTTGATTAAACCCTCTGTTGTAAATAGGAGCAACTACAGCCTTGCGTGCAGCTTCAATTGCAAAAGGAAATTGGTTCGCCTGGAAATTTGACCTCTTCTGAGCAAGAGCTGCCTGCATACAATGAAAGAACCAAATGAATGCAATCCAAAGCAAAGTCAAATCACAAGGCAGAACAAGTAATACCATAGCACCATACCTGTCTAAGAGAGGATCTAGAATCCTTGAACTGCCGGACCTTTCTAGATTTATCCAAGGCAGCATTGTTCAAAGCTTTTTGGCTTCTGTTCTGCAGGAGATTAGCATGCAACAAATACATAGACTACATTAGAATCGAATGCCATACTTTCATGATTGCATCAGTCAATAACCAGAACAGTAGATACAAAATGAAAGAGAAACATTATACCGAAACTCTTGGCTTCTTGGCTTTAGCTGTGCTAGTCTTCGACATTTTGACGATATCATCTGAATCCAAATAATCTCTCTTAATTACATACTTAAAGTTAGACCGCAAGAGAAGCATAATCTGCGAGTTTAAGATATCGAACCTAATGACATGTCCATTTTCTTCTCTGTGAGAGCTATCGCCTCAGTTGTTAGGGGTTTTGCCGCCATCTGAAAGAAGTAAAGAAGATAGGTGATACAACCAGCATCCAAAAGGGAATGTAATCCTACTTAAGGAGTTAGCCAATTAGCAACAGCACACCAATGTAAATTAAAGCTACAAACAAGAAAAGACTTGGTCCCTATCCTTGCCAAAATTAGTGAAGTCCACAAGACATAAAGCCAGGACCATAATTCATGCGGAAATTGGCAGTGATTCTCGATCATTTTTGCAATTAAAAATGAAGACATGTAAAATATGGCAACACAACAAGGCGAGAGCTGGTCCGGCTTTATATCTAGTTTTAATGAGCTGCCCCCAAAACAAAACCAATCTGCACTCTAGGTTTTTACGCATAATTCTACATGAAAAAACAATAAAACCATGAAACATAATCAATTTCAACCAACACTAGGTAAAGTAATCTAGGGGGGCTTTTTGGAGCAAAGTTTTCTCAGAAGACACCCCCAGTACCGGAGTCGCCTCTTTTTGCTGCACCTGGCAGCGGCTTTAAAGAAAAAGATCCTTCTCAACCGCAACCAACTGTTCAACAGAACTACTCATCATGTATCCTTTTTCTTTTTTTGAGGTTGGGAGTGAGGAAGCTACCTCACTTCTTTCTTTGCTTTAGCTCGAACTCAAAGCAGAGGAACTTCTTTAGCCTACAGGTCTTGCTAGCTGTTTTAAAGAAAAAAGTAGGTTTATAAGTGATTCTCTTAGCACTTAGCTCATCATTCTTTCAGTACCTAGCTTGCTTACGTTCCTACTTTAGGTAATCACATTTAGGAACTTTTGAATTTAGCATAGCTCAGCTTCAACCGAAAATCTTGTGAGATCAAATGACTGCTTAGTCTCTTCCCCTTCCAGCTCCCTTACTTTACTATGGACTGGTTCGGAAGGGAGTCCAAAATGGAACTCGATTCTCCAACATCTCAAGTCCAAATATCGAAGCACAAAGAAACACACCCCATACCACAAGCTTTCCCATCTTCCTAAACTAAGTAATCCACTATTCCATCTTCCAAACCAAGAAGACATAAAAATTCGGAAAAGTTATTCCTCAACTTCTCAGCAGCCAAACAAGATTCAGGTTACCTGATGCACAAATTATGGCTACCAAAACTCGCTCCAACAAATCAAGCAACGAACTTGGCGGTATTACAAAGAAGGCAAACCACAAACATCAACAGCACACAATCTTTCACCTATATATCCAAAAAAATCCTATACACCAAATTCCTCATGCATCCACACATACGACTATTCATTGCATACCGTATTTAAAACGATATCTCACATGAGAAACAAGATCGAGTACGAAGCTTACCTGATTAAAGAGATCAAATTTGATGAAAATCGGGACTTTAGGGTTAGGGGACTTTAGGGTTAGGGTTTCAAGTAAAAGCCAGAACTAGAGAGAGAACGATTTGGGGATTCTGTAGAAAGTAGAAACGAGGGTACTATTTTCCTGTGTGTGTGTGTGTGTTTGTGAGGGTTGGGGGGCGGTTGCCTAGAAAAGAGACAAAGAAAGGTGAGAGTGAATGATGGAGAGCGGGCGTATGATTGGTGGACTTGAATTCCCTAATTAACTAACTTGAATTAACTGGTTTCAATTACACTTCCGATCCAGCCTGTACACACTACACCGCCATTGCACACGTCACGCATAGGCGGAATCCCATGTGACGCTTACAGTGGTGGTTCATTGCACCCACCTATAGTTTCCACGTGTCGAGACTAGATTGGAGCTCGTTTTTGCTAGCAACACAATGACCCAGATATTCTTAACCTTAATTTTACTCCGGTGATCTGATTTCATTATGATCATCGAGAGACTTGTTATTGCATAAATTGCATATAACATGCAATAACAAGTACAAGTTGCACAGTACTGTTATGAATTAGGAGTGTAGATTAATTCTGTGCCTAGAAAGTTCATCAACATTACTCTCGATATCTAAGTTGCTCCATATCCTTTACAAGAAAGTGGGTGAAAGCCGGCATAAATCAACGTTCCACAAATTCCTGTGTTAAGAAAAGTCTCGTGCACTGGACGGTCCTTTTACAATAATTTTGAATCGATTCTTCTAATCCTTGTAGGTCATTTAAATTATGAAAATCGTTGTAAAAATGCAAATTGGGACCAGAGTACAAATGGAAGAGGCAAAATGAATTATTGCCGTGATTCAGTTTTGCCTGTTGTTTGCAATGAACTAACATTGTCGCTCGCCTTACAGAGAAACAGTTTTATTCTGTCTACCCACTCATTCATGCGGGACCTAAACGCCGGAAGAAATCATAGAACCAAAAATGTGACTTAGTTGAGTCCATAGATCCACTTCTCTGCGTTGCTGGAGTAATTTGTTAATTCCTCTGGCTTGAACCATAGGTTGATTTCGTCCTTGGCAGTCTCAGGGCCATCACTTCCATGGATGATATTCCTACAATGGAAAATTGCAACATTGGCACAGCGCTCATCGGGTTATCTGAATAGTTTTCGAGGTTGGTTGAAGGACCAAACCAGAAATTTATCGAATGAGGAAACTAGAAAAAAAGGCAGCAAATGTGTGTCTTGGGGTAGTACCTCCCAACGACGACAGCCAGATCCCCTCTTATGGTTCCAGGCTCTGACTTTTGTGGATCTGTGGCTCCAATAAGTTTTCGGCCATATTTTATCACTCCCTCCCCTTCCCAGACCTGCACTTCGTACGAACATTTATAATCAGTTCGTGCACAAGTGGCGAAAAAAGGATGAGGGTTGTCGTTCTTCTAACCATAGCAACAACGGGGCCAGAGCTAAGGAAGTCGCACAGGCCATTGAAGAATGGTCTTTCCTTGAGATCATGATAATGCTTCTGGGCGAAGTCCTTTGTAGGAATCACAATTTTAATTGCTACGAGTTTAAAACCTTTCCGCTCAAAACGTGATATGATTTCCGCAATCTGATACGGAAGAAAGCAACAGCATGTTAGAGGAAAGGCCAATCCACTACGCAGAGGGTAAAGAAACAAGCACACGCACAAAGAGATCTTCTTGATCCACAAAAGGGCCCAAAAAAAGCCAAGAAAATTAGGTGCAAATTAGGCAACGATGTGGAACAAAAGGAGAAAGATCTGTTGGACAAGTGAAATCCAGACAATTAAACAAAACAGCTATGGAGACTTTATCAAAAGGATCTTACCAGTCCTCTCTGAACTCCATCAGGTTTGATAGCGATGAAACTGCGCTCCATCTGCATAGAGCAGAAAAGGCGCAAAAGGTGTTCAGTTGACAGAATGATTGAGATGAAGTGGAAAGATTTGAGAGTGGGATGAATTAAAATCAAAAAGGATGAGAAGAGTACCTCCGCAGCATGCACCTCTTTTTCCTGAAGCATGTAAGCTACAGTACAAGAAAGGAAACAGGAAAAAGAGGATTCAGGGTTAAAAAGAGAAGGGGAAAAAAAGGCTTCATTCTTAGAACCAGATGCAACAAAAAGACCCATAAAGCTATGGGTAAGTAAAAGAAATGAGGCCTTGTAGATAAAATTATGAACAGATGAGATTGACAACTTTGAATACTTAAAAGAAAATCTGATGCCTTTTCTAGAGTTTTTCTTTTCCATTTTTCCGCATGGGAAGACCATAGAAATAACACACTGAAGTGACCCAGACGAGACCTGATCAATGCAAAACTTTGATGGAAAATTGGCATTAAAGAGATCTTAGCAGTTTGGGGATCCAGGAACAATGTCGGAATAATACTAGGAAACTATTCAAGCTACAAGCACTCCCAAGGCATTCCCTTGTACCATGCTCATGCATGGTATGTTTGTTCTTGAAGAGGCATTGGAAGCCACAATGCTAGATCTTGAACAAGTGACAAAGCTCCTCTTCCTTGCCAACCAAACTACAAGAATTTGTTCAGATTCTTCTACCTCGCCGTGAACAACAATTAGGAAAGAATCACATCAATGAAATCCAGGGAGCTTGACAATGTTATTTTCAAGCATTGCTAAAGCGGTAATAGACCCACAAATAACAAACAAATATTTACATCTGCACGAGTGCAGGCAAGCACAAGCTGCTAGTGCATCTAGAAAAAGACACGGCCTCTCATATAAAGTTCCCATTTCATATTCCACATTGAGAATATTAGTACATAATCGAAGCTTATAGAAGAAAGACACTATGTTTAACAAAGGTTCCAAGCCCTCCTCACGACCAAAAAATGGAAACTGAAAAACATAAACACTTGAAAAACTCTAGTTTCAGAAATTATGCGAATCAAACTGAAAGCAAACCTGCTGCAGGAAGTGCAAGTGCTCCATAAATCCATCCTGCAGACGCATTTCCAGAATCGGCCCTCCCGTACGAAGCTAAAGACGACACCTTTCCTCTGAACGCAACCGCAACTGCTGCTGCAGCTCTACCTTCTAAAATGGACAAAAAGAAACCACTCCATCAATACAACTGACGAAGCTCATTCCGGTAAAACTAACAAAAATCCAGCATCCATCCACACCGCACGCAGACCAAATATACTTAAAAAATTCACGTCTCCGGCTCATGAAATCTCAACTCTTTACGAAGTTAACAGAGATTGGGATGTTCTGACACCACATATTCTTATTTAAAAAAAAAAAAAACTCCGCGCAATAAACGAACTATAAGATCTACAGGCAAGTGTTGCACAAGTTTGTATATGTTAACATTATAAACTGTAGAGGAGAAGGCAAAATGCAAATCGGAATTACCGGCGAAGACGGGAGAAGCCTGCTTGGAAGCAGAGAGAAGAGACCTGGCGGCACGAGAAGCGGATCTGTAAATCTGTGAGCTCATCCTCGATCAAACTGACAAAATTAGCTCCAAATTTGTGAGAATCTGACCACAGAGAGAGAAGGAATAAGAGCAGAGTGGGAAAAGAGAAGTCAGAATGGAAACGAGTGATGGCTTTTTGAGGTTCTCTCTTCTGGCTGGATTTGGTAAGTGGATGGGGGATACTTTCGCTTACTGTGATTGGGTAATTAGTTAGGTACAAAAAGGTCAAAACCCTACCGGGATCGTTGGGTTGGACCCGGTTCTGTTTCGTTACTCTCCAAATCTGGTCCGCTGTTTCCACGTGCAATACCACGATTAGGTAATAGTAAGATATGCAATTTTCACGTGAAGCACGCCATAATCCTCCCATTTTGATTTTTTTTTTAAATAAATTTTGGCTACTGTAATATTTTATATAGCGATAATTTATAATCGCTAATTTTGCCGACAATTCTAAAGATTATAGCAAATTGTTACGATATAGAGGATTGTGACTCTCTTTCTACGGTCCAGGTGACAGCCAAAGTTTATGTCATTCTCCTTGTTAAGACAATAGCAATAAATGTAGGCCATCAAGCCATCATGAGAAAATGTAGTTTGTGTCTGGCAAGGCTGGAGTATACCGACGATAATATGGAAAACATTAGCGAAAAAATAATTGGTTGCTAGAAGTTTATTAGGAAACATGTGCTCTAATAAGAGAGAGAATAGGAGGACTCATGCAACCGACATCAACTTGTTTGAAATAAAAGCTTAGACGATGATAACGACGATAAAAGTAACGCTTTAGATCACAACACGATCATTGCACAACCTAGGGCCTCCCCGTGTTGCGCGAGTTGTGCGGGCTACTCGGCCTACTCTGTCCTTTCAGCTTCGAGCTCCGACAGTGACTTGCTTCCTTGATATTGCGAGTTCTTAAGGGGAATTCTTTGGTTCTGCACGGTTGACTAGCATAACTTTAATATAGCTGAACCATTTGTCTTTCGAAATCCACTTTACTTCATCGACCAATTTGATGCCAAATGTACTCATGACCAAATAGTCACCTTTTCTTACTTCAAGATAGGTTTCACGTTTTGGGCTTCTACCAGAATCGGATTCCTCTGACCTTGTACCGGGAACTACAAGCTCTAGGGGCAGATGCTTGCGGCCTTTACTGGCCTATAATGGTTGCCTAGAAGTCTTTTGTTGTCGCAAGGGGATTCTTGTCTCATGCTTGATAATAGGAGTGAGTATGGTTCGGTTTGATTCAATTTATAAGTCAATTTACAAACTAAACCGTTACTCTTCGGCTTGAAAAATCTTAAACCGAAATGAATCAAATATCATCGGTTTGGAAGGTTCGGTTTAGTTGATTTAAACGGTTCGATTTGATTAGTTTACATCAATTTGTGCCAATTTTAAAAAATTGTCACTCTGCACATGTACTAATGGATCCAATTGTCATTCATAATTGAAGTAATGGTTCTTTTAAAATTGCACATAATCTTATTATATTTAATATCTAAGTGCTCGTGTTAACATAAAATTTAAGCATTGTTCAAGATATATGTTATTATAAAAACTTAGTTATGTATTTGTCATTGATGTACGAGAAAGAATGAATAAATATATAAGACACAACGATCATTAGACTTTTGTATTATAAGTACTTTTATTATTTTCTTTTCTTTTCTTTCGACTTTCACGATTTTGTTTATTTAGATTTCTTGAGTACCATGTATGCAAAAATTACCGATAAATGTTAATAAAAATAAATTAGTATAAAAGAGGTTGTCTGGTTCGATTTGTGATCGGTTATACAAATGTGAACCGTAAACCAAATGGAACCAAGGTCAGTTTCAGACATGTGAAACCAAACCATTAAGACCTTTAGATGATTCGGATTGGATTAGTTCCGTTTGATCGGTTTATGATATTCAGATCGGTTAAACGGTTTGCTGCTCACCCCTAGCTCCTTCAATACTTTCTTCCACATCCCCTTTTCACTTTTTGTGGTTGACTCAATCCTACTTCCTTTATTCTGTCAATCTGCTTTTTGTTGTTTTCAGCCAGACAGGCTTTTTGTAGTTTACCCTAATGGCCGACCCGTTTCACAATGACATGAACGTGACTGAAGCAGACAACGTGGACCTTCGTACCCTTATGATTCCCATTAACCCTCAGCTGGTTTTCAATGAACGAGAGGAAAAAGACAAGTTGCTGATTGGAAAATTCATTGATACGAGAATTTTTTCTGAAAAGAAAATACATAAAAGGGTGAGAGAATGTTGGTTTTTACAGGGCCCAGTTAGGGTTCAAAAAGTCCCAAATGTTTTCCTTTTTCATTTTACTGTAGCAACTGATGCGCTGCCCGTGGAACTTCTTTGGTGCTCTGCTACTTCTTCAACCGTGGTTTCCACATGTGATTTACGCTAAGGTCCAGTTCCCCACGGCGGACTTATGGATGCAAGTTAGTGATATTTCGAGTGACTGCTACCATTTTTCTTTGGCTGAACGTATTGGCTGGGTGGCAGGCTCAATGCTTGAAATTGACTGGTCTGAGAAACCGGTTCAAAATAAAGATTATTTCCGTATTAAGGTAAGGGTTGAAATTGTTGACGTGCCTCTGCTACCTGCCGTTTTTATCACTTTGATTGATGGACTTGGTTGGTCAATGCTCCGATGCAAGTATGAACGCATTTTTACATCTTGTTATTGCTATGGGTGCATCGGACATGAAAACATTCACTGCCGAGCTTCACCTGTCGTCGTGGTCGAACTGTTAACTAGACGAAATACTCTTATACCTGGCACATAAATTTTTGCCATGCACTTTATGAATGACTTCCCAATGTTTGCGAATTCCCTGAGAGCTCTACCAAATTCTGACTGGAATCGATCCTCTAGAATTGCTCTTTCGTCGGATGCTAAGGCTACACAACTCATGCACCTTTATGACGCTTTTTCTCCAGCTCCTTCCATTGTCTCCAGTGATGACCTCAGTTTCGCAACCGCATCAACTTCGTTACACTCCACAGCTGGATCTAATGCAGCCACCCCTAGGGATGATGAAGCTTCAGGCTCCGAGGTTACCACTGAGGCGCCAATGGAAAACGGTAGTTTTGGAGGGGATATTGATCTTAATGGGAACTTACTTGACCAAGAGCAGCTTAAGGAATTATTAGCTGAATTAGAAGCTCTAGCGAATGACATCGTTGCACTACCATTGGGGAAATTTTTTATGGAATTATTGAAGATGTCATCATGGAAGATGCCTTTGAGGATCCAATGGAAGGGGAAGCAATGGAGGATTCGGAATCCGTTGTCCAGGAGGTGATTACAATTTCTGATTCTTCATCTGAAGACATTTCACCGGAGGTACATGAATTTGACGTACTCCCGGAATCATCGAAAATGGTCATGACGTCGGAACAGGAAAAAAAGCCCAATATCAAGCAAGATCTTCAATCTTTATTACCGGATAAGAAAGATATTAATTCTGAAGATCTTCATATCCAGTCGAAAGATTTTTCATCATTCATTACGGGGCCACTTAAATCATCCCATCTTTTTATACCCACCGCGTGGGAATAGAAATCTTTATGGGATTGTCTCCATGATATGCAAATCCTGCTTGGATCCTCCAAAGTTAAAATAAATGCGGAGTCAGCACAGACAGCTACCTCATTTATTGTTTCGGGAGGCATGCTACAGCAAGTTACCAGGGCCATTAATTCTGGTCTTTCTCCCACGATGCCTGAGCCTCCAGCATCTTCTGGGCTACCTCACTTATTTACTTTCCAAGGTCCCAACCCAAACTACAATTTATGCTACCTAGACCTACATCATCTCCTCTGTGGTTTTGGGCTACACACTTTTCTGGGCCCGAACTCTGTTAGAACTGTTTCCAGCTTACACGAAAGCCTTCCGTCTCCAGCCCTGACAATTGAATGCGGGCTTGGCCCAATTATCTCCCCTGAAGCATGCAACACAAATCTAAGCCCATTTATCTCCCCTGAAGCATGTAACACAAATTTGATCACTCTTCATGGGCCTTATTCTGTGGGGATTCTCCCACGAATGCTCCTAAATCATGCTGGCCTTAATGGTTTCAAGAATTATCCCACTGCTTTGGACTCTTTGGTAACTGAAAATGGTAGTGGGAAATGGGATCTGTCGCCTCACGGCTTAGAGACTACCATGCAACAGCTGAGAAAAGATCTGACTCTGGAAATCTATCATTCTTTTGAGACTAATCATGCTTGCACAATCCATGAACTAATCTTTCAAGCTAATCCAAGTACATCTTTCAATTTAACGACTACAGCTATGGGCACTAACCTCACTCTATCAACGCCATCAACAATGCAGAAGTGTTTTGCGGCTCTGGATTTTAATTCTGATAAAGGTGATCTCTCGGATTATGTAAATAATTCACCATCTATGCCTGACAAAAGGATGCACAAAACTAATCAACCCTCTGGAAAGCTCATGCTCACTATTCCTGGCAAACGCAAGCTGCCGAAGGCAGGCTTTATGGATGAGGATCATGGGAAGAAAAAGCTCTGTGAGACTATGCTGCCAACTCCAGGTCTTTTTCCATCCCACTTTTTCTCCTTCCTACAGACTATTGTTATACTGCAATTTTATTTCGTCAAGCTCTCTTTCGCATATCTTATGAGATGCTGTAAAAAATGAAAATGGGAGTTTACTGTTGATTCTGCTAGTCTTGCCATTAACCTTGCTTGCACTAAGTGGTATAAAAAAAGGGAAGGGGTTATAGGCGGTATGGTTGTGATCACATTTGTTTACGAAAAATCTCTCTAGGAGTGGTTTTCAGCCCATGGTTTGCAAATCTTTGGGCCATTCTCCTTGGATCAAGAGACATCGGCATTTTTCGGGTGGAGTGAGTTTTAGAAATTATAACTTGTCTATCTGTAGAGATAGTATTGACTTGTTGACCATTGAGGCACCTATAGTTAAATCATCGCCTCGAAAACGTTCATGGTGTCTCTTTGCAAATCCTTTTGCTCTAGGCTTCGAGCCTTCTATTATTTGAGTTTCGGGTGTTGTCTCGTAACAACCCCTTCATGCTCAATGATACAACTTTGCTGGAACCGCCGTGGGTTAGGTCATGCCCTATCAGTTCGTGCAACATTAAAAATGACGAGGCTGTATAAACCTAGTTGTATTTTTTTACAAGAAACAAAAAAACGGCAGAGTTTGTTACCTCAAAATTCCTGAAGATGGGCTTTTCCAATGCCATTGGTGTTGATCCGGGAGGTACCTCCGGTATGAAAGAGGGCCTTTGGGTTGGCTGGACGGAGGAACTGCATGGCATGGTTATGTACACCGATAGAAATCTCATCCTTGTCAAGTTTCAAGATAGTGGTGGTAACTCTTGGGTATCAGGTTTCGTGTACGGGCACCCCACTTTGGCAAAAAGGAAGAAGACTTGAGAAAAAATATCTTTTGCTCTATTATCGATGCGCTCGCCTCTGCTTCTTATTGGGGATTTCAACCAAGTCTTGTCCCCTTCTGATAAGACTGGGCCTAACTCGAACTGTACTCCGGGTCATGAAATTCTGACAGAGCTTCTTCAGTCTTATCACCTTCTTGATATGAAATGGGTGGGCCCCCTGTTTACTTGGACAAATAACCATAAAGACCACTCTTGCACTTATGAGCATATTGACAGAGGATTTGTAAATATTGACTGGCTCTCGTTATTCCCCCAAGCTACTTTAACAAATCTGGGGATTCAATCTTCTGACCATGCACCCTTAGTCCTTGATACTCAACCTTTCATTTCTATATACTCCCTGACCCTGGCGCTTTGAAGCTATGTGGTTGAAACACCTTTTAAGTAAATCGACTATTTTTAATGCCTGGAAACAAGTGGTTGAGGGCTCACCACTTTACCAAGTGGCCTCCTGAGGTGCCATTATGATGAAAAACAGGAAGATTTGGAATAAGGAGCACTTTGGTCATCTCCAAAATCAGATCAAGGATACTATGGCCCATCTTCCCACTTCTAATCCTTACTCCCAAACCTTAAGGCTCAGCGTTTGGAACAATACAATCGGCTTCGGCTTAACTGGCTTATGGAGTGTGAGGAAATCTTTTGGGCCCAGAAGGCAAAGGCCCAATGGTTGAAGTTAGGTGACCGTAATACCAAGTTCTTCCATAATTCTACAAAAATTCGGCGCAATTAGAATCGTATAGTGTCCATTACTGATGAGAATAATGTGACTCATACATCCCCTCAATCTATTGAACAGTGTTTGGTTTCTCATTTTCAGCGTATTTTTAGCCATCCAAACCTGTCATCCAACCACACTCCTAATTTGACTATCGTGGAAGGTATCTCAAAAAGCCTCAATGATTCACAGATAAGCTTTCTGGGTAGACCCTTTACAGCCTCAGAAGTTAGAATCCCTCTTTTTCAAATAAAGCCTCTTAAAGCCTCTGGACATGATGGAATTCCTGCTCTTGTCTATCAACATTGTTAGGATTTTATGGAACGCCCTATTACAGCAGTTGCCCTTTCCTTTTTTAGATCGGGACATATACTCTGGGTAACCAATAAATCCTTTACTGTGCTAATTCCAAAATGCAAAAACCCTCAATCTCCCAGTGACTTCTGACCGATCAGCCATTGCAACACCATGTATAAGATTATCTCTAAGGTTTTGGCGAATCGTATCAAAGGTTCTCTGGGTGACCTCATCTCTCAATTCCAAAACGCTTTTGTGGGAAAGAGGCACATTGTGGACAATATCTCAATTGCTCAAGAATTATCGTACAAAATCAGAAGTGCTAAGAAAACAAAGAGTATGCTAGGAGCTATCAAAATGGATATGAGTAAAGCTTTTGATCGGGTAAAGTGGACCTTTCTTGAAGCCGTCCTCAGGAAAATGTTGTTCCCAACATATCTAATTCATCTCATCATGCAGTGTGTGTCTACAGTCTCGTATGAAGTGTTAATCAATGGCTCACCTTCTAAACGCTTTCAACCTATCTGCGGCCTTAGGCAAGGGGATCCACTATCTCCTTATTTATTTATTCTCTATGCTGAAGGACTATCAGCATCTCTTTCCAAGGCTCAAGATATGCGGTTGATTCCTGGTATCAAAGCTGGCTCGAATAGTCCTCCTATAAATCATATTTTCTTTGCTGATGATGCCATGATTTTTACAAAGATTACACATAATTCTGTTGACTCGATCAAATCTACTCTGGAGCTTTATTGCTCCGAATAGGGCCAACAAATCAACTTCTCAAAATCTGCAATCTTTTTAAGTCCAAATGCCAGGCCGCTTGATGCTGATTATGTGACACGAAGCTTGGGGTTCAAATTATCAACGACCTTCGGATCCTACTTGGGAACCCCGCTTGATGTCATTACTAAGAGGAATTTTTTTTTTCGAGACCTGATTAAAAAAGTCAGAAATCGATGCGCAAGCTGGAAAGGGATTCCTCTGAATAAGGCTGGAAGGGCCACTCTAATCAAATTTGTTTTGCAATCTCTTTTAATTTACCATATGCAGGTATGCCTCCTTCCAGCTCATGTGTGTCACAAGATTGAATCCTTGTAGGTAGGTTTTGGTGGTCAGGAAATGAGAACAATCGCGGCATGCATTGGATCAACTGGCAAGCTTTGCGTGGCCCTTTGGAATTTGGTGGTCTGGGATTCAAAGATACTCGGCTTTTTAATCAAGCTCTTCTCTCCAAAATTGCATGGAGAATTATGGCAAATCCAGAATCCCTCATTGCCCGGGTTTTGCAAGGTAAGTATTGCACTCGCCAGAACTTCCTCGTCTCTCCTGCAACTGGCAACTTCTCGAATGAATGGCATGGCATTCTTAGGGGCAGGAGAACCCTCTAAATTTTCAGCCTGACACAAGTACTAACCTTGTGTGTGATTTGATTTATAATGGCAGGTGGAAACAACAAAAAATCGAATCGCTTTTTATTCCTCCTATTGCTAATTTTATTCTTGCCATCCATATTCCACAGCTTGACTTTGATGATCAGCCTGTCTGGGGCCCAACGACTCATAGAGAATTCACAGTCTCCTCCGCTTACAACATGCTTTACACGGCAAAAGCGGAGGACCAAAATCTTTATCGGCAATTACCTTACCCTCTTTCTACCTTCTCTGTAAACATCTAGAAAAAAAACTATGGAACCTGCCGCTACTGCTAAAGATACGATTCCTAGTTTGGCAGATTCTTTGGGACTGTTTACCGTTACAATCCAACCTAAAAGACCTCGGATTCAACCTCGAGATGTTTGCCCTCTCTGCGATCTTCACTCGGAAGACGTCACCCATTTGTTTGTGAAATGCCCTTCTGTTAGACCTATCTGGTTTGGCATACCCATTGGAATTCACAGTGAAGATGTCAGATATATTGGATGAGAATGGCTTATTGCTTGGATTGACAGGAATTTGGACCCTCAAATTTTCTCGCTTCTATTTATTTCTTTGTTACTATTTGGTTTATTTGGATCCATAGGAACAATTTTGTTTTTCGAAATATTCCCTTCAACCCATGGGTTATTATCCCACAAATACTCTCATGGTCCACCTCGAATCAAGCCGATCTAAACCGTCTTCCTTCTAGACCTCTCTCTCTCTCTTCCTTAACCAAACTGCTCACCACTTAATAAATAAAACCCAAAAATTCTTTTTGAGCCGATCACTGTTCACAGCTGCCCAATGCCTTGTTCTTGCCTAACTATTGTTCCTTTTACCATGCTCATCCACTCTTGTTTCGATAGTAAACGCTTTAGGGTGGGTATTGGTTTATCCTGTTATAGTAATAGCATGAGATGTGGTTCTGCGGCCTTTTCATCTTTGGCTTCGGATATTTATACTGCATTAGCCACTGGTTTGCATACTGCATCTTTATGGGCTCTCAAACAAAAAAAAATTCATTTAAAGGTTCTAGCAGAATCTTATTTTCTGCTCAATCAGTTGGCAGGTTTTGATGATATTCTAGATACGGTGGTACCCACCATCTATGACTTTTGCTATAGCGTAATAGACTATCATCACTTTAGTATAGACAGGACGGATCTTCACATTTTGAAGGAAGCACGGATGTTAGCATCTTTTGCGTGTCAGGCCCGCATAGACGTATATCAAGACTGGGTTGATGACAACGTGAGGATATAGGCCTTTTTTGTTACGATGATTACTCATAATTTGGTACAGGTTGTCTTGTAGGCTTTGGCGTTTATAGCCATCTTTTTATTTTTATTTGAACCTCTTTGGTTGCTTGGTTTGTATTGGCCTTATGGCTGAACCATTTCCTTTCTTTGAATGCAATTCTCTTATTAACCAAAAAAAAAAGTAAGGTGCCCAGAAATTGTAAGTTGCATCCAAGGTCTTAACAGAATCACCCATGCAGTGTATCATCGTGCTTTTACAGAGAGCAACCGCCCGGGGGTGGGTGGCAGTTAAGCATTTTCCTTTGATGGCCAAAACTGATCAGAGCAAATCCTGAAGTCGAAGCTGCAGCAGCGTTTAATCCATTCGTCGAGTTCTTGAAACTTGAGGAGCTTGAACAGAAAGCCACTTAGGAACGCATGTAGGCCTCATATGCTAGCTTTACACGGCCGCAAGGTCAATACAGTGTAAATTAGAGGGTAGAACTAAATAAGCGCGTCGATGTACATCTTAACAACTTGGATAAGAATATTGACTTAATTTTTGGAAGTCCCCTGCATCGACTAAAGAATTTTATTCCACATGCCACGCTATGTACGTGTAACAGAGTAGATCAATTTGTGGAAACACTGTCGAGATTCATATTGGCTACCCTAAGTAAGATGTATTTACAGCTTCCTGTTACAGATCAACATATGTCACGTCTCTCTTGAGTCACTCAGAGCAATTGAACTAGATCCCAGTTTGCAGTCAAGTTGTAGTGCTGTCAACCAGGCATCCACCTGAGGGCACACGATTGAAAACCAAAAGTAAGAGAAAGAGGGGTGGGAGAAAGGGTAGAGGCGTGGAGATGAAAGCCATGTTCGTAATGGATTCAATAACAATCAATTACAAAAAAGTTTAGAATTCATCAACCAGAAAATCAACAGAAGATAGAAAACTGGTCACTTTCAAATGGCCAGCTAGCCAGAGAAACAACTATATCATAAACTCCGGTTACCATGGCAAATGTAACAAACACAAGTTAAGCATGCATCCTTGAACTTTAATCCTATTTTCCATGTCATGGCAAAATTTTTGACAGAAACTTTATTATTGCCACCTACCAAGCTTCAACAAAGGAAATGACAACCAAGACTATAACTTTATTCACTATTGAGGTATTACCGTATTGGTCATATATCTGCATCTGTCTATGACAATTGATCGAAGTACCTGTATTTTAGAGGCACTCGAGCACTCATATCGCAGTCCATGACACGTTAAGATATAAAAACAGTGTCGGGTTTCTGCATCTTCTCTTTCTAAACTTGGTAATGGACCTACTTCAACCACGTCAGAGAGTAGGGTGGAATCCTGAGGACTCAAATCTGCAATATATATGTTATAAATTATCAGCCAGAAAGTTTGGCTTTTTTCTTATTATGCCTAGACAATAATTGCATAAAAATACGTGCACCCCAATTCACATGAAAAGGAAACTAAATGTCACCTATGCGACTGTTCACTAAATATCATGCCTAATAAAGATCATGTTACAGATTCTGGTTTTCTCACAATCTGATGATATTTTAACAAATTTTGGAGAAGGAAAAAACAGTTATTCTTGTACTAGTGTTGCATATGTAAGCCGCACAGGTAAAGGCAAAGAATCTTAGCAAAGCAAATCACTGATCCTACATGATGGGTCGACGTACACTCCAGACCTTTATTTTCTTTTACAATGCAAATGTAAGGTCAGGATCATCAGCTCTCCCGCATAATTCCTAAAATCTGAAAGTCACACTTTGTTCAAACTTACCATGATCATGAAAATGTTTCGATTTACGGCTCAGTTAACGAAGAGGAGACAGGAACCTTAAATTTGGGATGGGAAAAGTACAACTTAAGCTAGAGTTCCACCCATAGCACTCCATCCCCCTGGGGCTACATACTTGATTTCTACAATGGCAGCATAGATTAACAAGTAACAGTGACACGTAGATCTGAGAGGTTTAATGGATTACCTGTGGACAACAAATATAAGAAGATGCATGATCCATGAAGGACAACAAAGCGTGGAAGCCAGTCATCAACTTCAGTATCATCTAGAGGAGGAGGTTCTCCGGGTAATGCAGCCCATCTCTACAAGAGCTTAGACGTAAAGAAATACTAGTGAGCCCCTAACATTTTACAGTATAAACCGTAAAAACCAGTACAAAATGTAAACAAGATATATGGAGATGGTAAGTACAGTTCGCAAGTATAAATAGCCTGACAGACGAGCAGAACGCAGGACTTCATCCAGATGTTCCAACCTATAAAAAACAAATGAACTCAGCATCAATACATAATACGTGCATACTTGATTATAAAAAATGGACTAAACTCGGTCCTATGAAAGAAGTTCTTTGTAGAAGGTAGCTTATATTCCATTTCCAATCCAAGAATCTGATCTCTAAGGGACGAAATATAAATCGTGTGGTTTACTGTATAAAGAACTTGAGATTGTAGTTATTCATAGTTGTCACTCCGAACTTCCACGTTTAACGAACTACATAAAAAGCTGTAGAGATAATACGATTGGGTCCTTGAGCGAAGTTCACAGGTGAGTTTCTCCAAGACTCGAGGAATTCCTTCGGAAAATCGGATAGTAGCGCATAAGCGAGGTTGGCAACAGAAGTGAGAGAGCGAGAGCAAAAACTTTGGGGATACTTCGACTAAGAAAGCCTCTCCACTCTCCAGATCGGTCATATTACACAACTAACATCAATGTACGTACATATTTTCATGAGTAACACTGACACTAACCCGTATATAATGTCCCAAATCAACATCTAACTCAAATGAAACCTCCAGAAAAGTAGCTTTAAACCTTGACCAATGTCTTAATTGAGTCCACCTTACTAGACCTACCATCTGACCCACTTTCTTGTTTGTATGGAAATTCATAAAAGATACGTACCAAAGAAAGTTACTAAAAAGGAGAAGAAAAGAGAAAGCAAAGTCAGTTTGTAACACAAGCAGCAAGTCTCCCTTACCGAGCTTTCAGATGTGCTTCTTTTTCTTCTAAATCAGCAAGTTCTGATCGAAGGCATTGTAGTTCCGCGGTAGTTAACACAACCTGCAGGGAATATCCACAGTTAATGACATTAAAGACGAAATGAAACTTAGAAAACCAATTGGTGAATTGAAAAGGAACTTTATAACCAACCTTTTCCTCACCATTCGTGCCAGATCCCCATGGTAAGCTCCGCAGACTAAATAAGCTCAACATGGATGCAACACTTTTTAATTTTCTTTGAGCCCACAAAAGGCTATTGGACCTAAGCTAATGCAGAACAAGGAAACTAAGCCGAAATCAGTTCAAGGTAATTTTATCTCAGATCTTGCTACTATACACTTAAGAAGAATGACCTCAGATTTTCCCTTTCCTCTTCTCTAACAAGTACCTCAAATCGGTTCTGGGATGTGAAGCATGTGAATTTCTGCTTTCTAGGGTATCTGAACTGGAAGTAGAAGGTTGAAAATGTTCAGGAAAAACCTCTATTCCACTAGGACCATCACCCATGAAGCTTTATTGCACTTTGTATTTCTACAATGAAAGAACAGAGTGTTAGAACTTTTAAGGTCCAGCACTGATTACTTTCCTCTCACATCACCAAAAAAAAAGACTGGAAACTCTGAACATCATTCAATAGGGCGAGTGGACCTGCTGTCCACATTGTAACGCTTAATGGTTAAAAAAAAAGAGAGAGAGAGAGAGCTTGTAGTAGAAAGAAGCCTTTGGGTGGTACACACACAAAAAGGCATCCTAGAGCAGGAGGGTCCGCTACTGCAAGGTCTGTTGAGGGTCATACATACATACACCTTAACCCCCACTTTTTGCTGAGGCTGATTCCATTATTCAAAATGCGAACACCTTCCAAAGATACATAACTACCCGCGAAAACAAAAAAACCAACAAGCTATGCATAGATATTTCTCCTTCTAAGAGAGATGATTGTCGTTCTCGGTGTAAATTAGTTAACACCTTTCATAATTTCATTCTTAATTCAAATTTCGACTTAAAGATAAAAAAAACTGCTACTGAAACCTAACGTTATCTATCCCCAAGTAACCAAAAAGGCACTTGATTGCTCGTAAACAATATGTGCTTGGGTAGGGAATTATGGAAGAACAAGATTCACATAGCCAAGCCCAGCTAGTTTAAAACACTCACTTCGCCGATTATTAGCCTATTCACAAAGAATATTTCCTTCAGACATGACCATGATCCTCCAGCAAAAGGTAACACGAAAACAACAAAAGAACAACACTGGGGACAGCACTAAAACGATTCTCAATCCTAAAGAACAAACTTCAACAAAACCTACATAATCTACCCAGAAAAACACTACTAAACATGTACTATGAGTTCCTCAAATCTATGACGAGATCAAAACAACGTTGTGTACCATATCAAATCATATATTCATGCCCACGAGATTGATGCTAAAAGTATCAACAAACACAAGATTGTACAGGTCAATTCTACCTATGAAGAAGGGGGGGATCTGCTTGTACCTGTGGGAGAAACGTCGGCAGGAGGGCGAGGGCGAAGCTGAACGGGAGTTTCCCTTTTCTTCTCGGAAAGTCGTTTGACACGCAGCGGACAAAAGCCAACGATATGACTGGTCGGTACTGTGCCGTAGTTTTATCAGTGGTTGGTTCAGGTCCAAATGACTGCTTTGCCCCCCACTTGTTGGCAAGTTGACAAATGCATATATATCCACTTATAATCCACATCAAATTTGCCATTTGTTGGTGGTTTATTTTTGTAGTGTAGTTTCTTTTTATTTCCCGATGCCAAAAAATAAAATTTCAAAAAATTTTGCGAATATTTAATCAAAAGGAAAATGTTTAACACAAAAGAAGTGTATGCCACATACAAAATTATAGAAGAAGTGGCACTAACAATGTTGTTTGGATTATGTTAGGTCATTATGGCACTTATAGCATTCTATCAAAGTGTTCTTTCGTCATTTATTTTGTATGCGTTGACGTTAATGTCGGGCGACAATTTTATTTTCTTAACTTTGCAAAATCATAATTGCCGCCAAGGGGAGAGGGGGTCATGTCATTGTTGTAACTTCGTCGCCCACTATGTGCTCTTTTTTTTCTTCTTCTATCATCTAGCCGATTAAATTTGGATATGTTATTCTTCATTTCTTGATTTTGGTGTCCATGGTCTCTCTTCGTAATGTTTATGAATTTCTTGCTTGGTCTCGCGATCGACTCTCGCTACAAGAGAGTGGTTTGGCTCTATTTGGAGATGTGAATGTTTAGTATCCTCTCATGGCCAAGGAGATGAATCTAACAATAAAATGTGTTCCCTTGTATAGTCTGAGATGCTTTACGTCCAAATTGGCTGATGCTTGGCAATCTCCCCCGTGGTACTTTGATCACTGTAGTATTTTGCCTACTTTGTCGTCAACCTTGCTGGATGGAGTTGTCATCCTTTGCCTTTAGTGTTTGTTTGTACAGTTACCCTCCTTGTGTATGCTCAAAACTTTGGATAGTATATATTTCTATGAATTTTCCCACAAAAAAAAACCCCTAAACTGATATCGGCATATTCCTTGATATTTGTGCGAGTTTTGCCTGCTTTCTTTCTGCTGGTCAAGGAGTTTACCGCGCGCGACGGGGAAATACACTAGTAACATGAATCCCATGTTGGCAACAAAACGTTTTATTTTGTTACCAGAGAGAAATCAACATGATGGGATTGTAAAATTTGGTTCTTTTAGTCTCCTTTAAGTCTTCTTTCATTGAGGGACGAAACACATCCTCCAATCATAGTAGAAATTTTAAAGAGCTCCTCATATATCAACCATAGATGCCAAACCACACTTTGGCTTAGCAATACACTGTCTTAATCGGAATACTAAAAGTATTTTTAGTCCATACTTCATTCTCCAACAAAATTGTCGAAAAACGTGTCGTAGTCATCAAGGAAGGTTACCAACGAATGAGAGACCAATAAAGTGAAGATAGTTTTAAATTCTTTGACAAAAGGTGGGAATATAAGCCATGAAAGGTTACACCAAAAAGTGTAGGCCTCAACGATAGTGCATCAAAATTATTTTATTTTTTTTTTTTGGAGGGGGGGGGGGGGGGGTATTATCATATTGCTAGCGGAGAAAGATAACAGAGCATTTAAAAGCATATATTGAGTGAAATGCCGTACTTGTTTCTTAATGCATAAATGTACTGAAAATTTTGAAAGTAATCATGAGAAGTGTCTATAGAGAACGTTTTTTTATATTCAATTAGTAGAACACTTTGAGTAGGGGCGGCAAGGTGTATGGGTGGATCGGGTTTGGTGAGTGATAAACTGGGTTAGATATAAATGAGTGGCTTACCAGATAAATATGTTAGCTCTATGGTTGGATAACCTAGGCTTACATCTTGTTTTGATGATAACTACACATTGATTATGTTCTAATGTGTGTTTTGAGTGTATTCTTAGTAAGTATATACATGCACACTCATGAAGACACATTTGAGAAGTTGGATAGATGAATTAAAGCCAAAGAAGCTTAAAGTTATAGTGGACATGCTATTGAAGCTTCATCAAGTCTAATGTCGAAAAGTAACAAAGAATGCATCGGCTAAGTTACTATCGATTATAATTGATCTTTACTATTATGTAACTAGTCTTGGTTTGATGCTTGGATTGATGACTATGACCTAAAAAGACCTTAGGACACCTTGTGCATTGCATGTGAGTTCATAACCTTTCACACAAGTGTGGTTCTTGAAAATGAGTGAACTTTGGAGCTCACTCAAATTTTCTTAAAGACTATTTTGGTGGTAATATTTTCATATCTTGATAAAACTTTTCATTAGCTTTTCAACGCAAAAAACGGCACCTCAATCCGATTTTTCTAGAGAAAGTTATGCCCAAAATAGGAAAGGGGGTTCCGTGAGGCAGCCGATAGGCAGTAGGGTAATACAGTCGACTGTATTTGAATCCAGTCGACTGCATTGGTCAAAATTTAGCTCCAACGGCTATTTTAGAGGGAACCCAGTCGACTGCAGAATACAGTCGACTGCAATGGCAGTTTTGCTCACTTTTTATCCATAACGGCTATATTTCATTTGCTCTCTATATAAATGATTTGGGGCTTCATCATACACCATGGAAACCACATTCTAAGCCTCACATCAAGGCTCATAGATTAAACTTTTCTCTCTTCATCTTCATGATTTTACATCATTAAAGAGAGCATCTTTGTGAGCAATTCTTTGATTGAGAGTGAGCATACTTCAAGTCATCAATTCTCTCATCTCTCTATTGTACTAGAGCTTCATTTGTACTCATTTCCTTTCAAGAGGATTTCTTTGTACACAATTGATCTTTGTAAAAGGATTGTGATCAAGGCTTGGGTTTGTCAAGTCTTGGGTGAGCTTTGTGGATTCAAGGCTTGTGCTTGGTGTGGGGATATCACCAAGTGTTGTAAGGGTTTTGATCTTGACCCGGAAGAAGATTGTTGCTAGTGGATTCTAGTGCTCTTGCAAGGGACTTCCTTGAAGAGGTGGATGTAGGCTTGAGGGTAGTTCAAGCCGAACCATTTAAATCTTCTTGTCAAGTATCTCTAACTCAATCTCTTTACTTATTGCTCTTTAATTGTTTGAGATTGTTTAGTTAACATCTTCATTGAATTATTACTTTATTTGATTGAGATTTATGATTGTGCTTAGTTAAAATTCTCCGTTAATTTTCAAAAACCTTATTCACCCCCCTCTAGGGTTATTTTATTGGTTTCAAAATAATTATTGGTTAACTAGATAATATTTTAATTGGGTTGGTTTCGCTCATTAGATATTCCATAATTTGTTTTTATTTGGCCGCTTCATCTTCATAACTTAAATACAAACCACAAGCCACATGAACAACCATTGCCGCCATGCCCACAACCCTACCACCGCCACGATAACCCAATTGTTACCACAATCACCTATCCACCACCATGGTCACACTGTTATCCTCATCATAGCCATAACCACCAAGGGTTTGAAGGCCATTGCCGTCATCACTGTTGCCACCAATTTGGAGCCAAAAATCAATAGGTTAAAAATCCATTTAGCTTTCTTTCCAAAATCGTAGATCTATAACAGTTTTGAGCGAAGATGGCTTTGATCGGAAGATCAAAAATGTCTTTACTGGAACATTGGGAGATGAACTACTCCCAAAGTTTCTATAGTGTTGTTGTCATTAGAGGTGTCAAAGGGCCGGGCTTGGGCCGGCCCAGAAAAAGGGCCGGGCCAAACAGGGCTTTAGGCCTAGCCCAAAACTGGGAAATTCAAGCCCTGTCCAAGCCCAAGCTTTAGGCCCTAATTTTAGGGCCGGCCTAGAGCCAGGCCCAGGCCTATTTTTTATATTCCTGTTTTGTTTTGCAAAAATATTAACACACGAAATAAATTTTTTGATAGGCTCTCCTCCTTTTACGCGAGCTTAAGATCGGCTGCTTGTAATTTTGGAAAAATAAGAATGATTAGCAGTTAATTAGTTAAGCATTTTCATCTAATCCACCTGCTCCTACTTTCTCTTATCTAGCATTTTACATTTTCTCTTGTCAATTCCTCTTATTTTCATCCCACTGATTTTTTATTTCGTAGTATCTCCAGAAATGAGAGCATGCTATCAGCTTCTCCCATGTGGAGATCAAGCAATCTGCAGCTAGCATCCTCAGAAAATATCTGTAAATGTATATTGTGATTCATCTTCTACACCAGTAGTTCATCCTGTAAATTTTGATACACTTTAGCATGTAGCTTGATCATAATTCTTAATATTATTTATTTTCATGCCTTGTTCCATACCCTCACTTTTCTCGTTAAAAAGTACATTAGTAACAAAATATAAATTTCTTAACAACGAATGAGAGCGCCAAAAAGCGTAACATGTTGTTGAAATCAGTATTCCCATAATACATAGAATATATATATATATATATATATATATATATATATATATATATATATATATATATATATGGGAGCTGATCCATTGATAGCGCTAGCAAATGGAGTTAAGTTGCTAGCGCGATCTGACCGTCCATCCTGAAAGATGGACGGTCCAGATCGCGCCTTTTTCCAAAACTGATCCCCGTCCGCCATACTGTCTCGCGGACGGGAGTTTTACCTTTTTGCCCTCCTCCCATGTCCGCGAGACTGTCTCGCGGACGCCTTTCTGTTCCTGACATGTGTCAGGAAAAAGGCGTCCGCCATACTGTATGGCGGACGATCTCTAGGCTGACACATGTCAGGGCCTGTCCCCTCGGTCGCCTATAAAGTCTCGGGCGTGAGCCCCGAGAACTGTCCCCTTGGTATCCTAGAATCTATCCCTACTCGGCTCTTTCAGCAAAATTTTTGCGGGGCTTTCAGATTCACTTGCTTCCATTTTCAGCACCCTTCAAGCTTTTCTTGGAGTAACACACTTTTGGTTCAAGCATCACTCAAGCAAGGTAAAGTTTGTGATCTTGCTACCGTTTATCTTAGTAATTTTAATTTGTTATGTTCAGTAAATATATAATTAGCAAAATAGGAGACACTTTTGAGATTATGTATATGGTATCCTAAATCGGTCTAATCGTCAAGATAATTTTGAGATAATAAGCGTATTCTATTTCTACATAGGTCTTTTTCACAATGTCTGATTTCGTATCGAGCTCCAGCACCCCCGTAGATGCTAGTGATCCGTATCTAGGACGAACCTTTCAAACGTTGGAAGAAGCTGGAGAATGTTTTCGAGCTTATTCATTGAGGGTTGGTTTTGGCATTAGAATAAAAACTACAAGAACAAGCAGCGTATCGAAAAGGATATGCTCTCGCTTATACGAGTGTCATAGGGGCAGAAACCCAGTGCAAAATGAGACACGCGTAGGCAACGATGACAGTGATGATGACGAAATAGGGTATGCGCGGAGAAGACGGGATTGCTTTGCGCGCACGAATTGCCAGGTCAAGATGTTCGTAAGCTATAAAGCCAAACAAGATCATTGGCTTATTACCAGCCTGGAACTGGCACACAATCACCCGTTAGTAACCCCTTCTAAGGTGAGTCAGATGCATCAACACAAGAAGATGGGTAAGGTCGCGAGGAGCCTAATTCACACAATGAGCGATGCGCGGCTAGGACCTACCGACATGATTAATGTTCTTGCTGAACAGGCTGGGGGAATTCAAAATTTAAACTTTAACACGACAGACGTTCGTAACGCGGTCCGAACCCATAGACGAGCCGCGTATGACCTCAATGATGCGCAAGCGACAATGAGCCTATTGAAACGGATGCAGATGGAGGACCCGCAGTTTACCTTCGACTATAAACTTGACGACGAGCATCGAGTTAGCACAATTTTTTGGGTCGACGGTCGTTCGAGGCTAGCTTATAAGCATTTTGGGGATGTCGTGACTTTCGACACCACATACCGTACCAACAAGTACTCGATGCCGTTCGCTCCTTTCACGGGCGTCAATCATCATTATCACTCCATCCTGTTCGGGTTCGCCTTGTTAAGGGACGAGAGCGAGAGTTCTTTTGAATGGTTGTTTAGGGTGTGGCTGGAAGCAATGAACTTCAAAGCACCGACTGTTATCATCACCGATCAAGATTTGGCAATGAAGAAGGCTATTGCTACCGTCTTCCCAGATACTCGACACAACTTGTGCACTTGGCACATAAGCAACAAATACCCTGAACGTCTGCATCACATGTACGCAAAGTATCCAGACTTTAAACAGGATTTTGACAAATGCGTCCTCAAGTCATTAACGATTGAGGAATTCGAGGAGAGGTGGGAAAAGCTTGTTCGGGATTACTCATTGCAAGACAACGAGTGGCTCCAGCACTTGTACGGGCTCAAAGAGCAATGGATTGGTGTTTACACGAGAAGTCATTTTTCTGCGGGCATGAAAACGACGGGCAGGAGTGAATCTATGAATGCCACGTTCGATAATTATGTGGGTACAGCTACCAATTTGAAGAGTTTCGTCACATCAGCACAAAAAGCGGTTGCGTCGTTGTTCGTGAAAGAAAGGGCTGCAGACTTTGCAACCACGTACAAGCAAAGGAGAAGGTTGCTTGAGACCCCGCTGGAGCTGAACGGTGCCAAAGTCTATACGAAGGAGATCTTCCTGCTATACCAAGTAGAGCTGCAAAAATCGGGCCGATACAGTATATATAAGGTGGCAGAAAAGTCGTCGCGTGAGTACAAGGTTTATTCGCTCGTGAATGACCTCGTCCCTGAGAAGCTGCGCAGAATTTATACGGTGACCCACGACACATTGACGGACTCGGTGACATGTGTTTGTAAGAAGTTTGAGTTCCATGGCATCCTGTGTAGACACATTCTGCGGTTTTTCACACAGAAGAATATCAGGACAATCCCCGATAAATACGTCCTGCCACGTTGGACGAAAGGTGCAAACAGGTTGCACGGTACCATTTCCTTTCCGGAGCACCCGTATACTGACTTTGAAGAATCAGAGACGTTGCGGTATAATCATCTGGTGACGATGTTCACCCGTTTGTCCGTAAAGGGTGCTGCTACAATGGTCGGATATAAACATCTCCTCGAGGTAGCTCAGCAGCAAGAGCCCATCGTCGACCAATTGGAAGCAGCTTCAGTCAGCAATGCGGTTGACACCGAGCCTACGACGGGATCAGAAGATGACGAGCCGGGGGAGGGAGCCGACAATGATATCCGGCCTTCGGATCCAATTATATCGCAAACGAAAGGCCGCAAGAGATCTACGCGGATGAAAAGCTCTATTGAGACGGCAACTCAACCAAAAAAGCTAAGAAGGTGTGCATTGTGCAACAAAATGACAGACCACGACAAGCGGAACCATTACAAGGCACTGGGGATAAGTCCAGTGCCTTTGCAAGACGGGGAAGAAGATGATGCCGAGGATGAGGACGAACAAGCTGCAGTGGAACTTTAGTGTACTGAATATTTTGTAATAATCTTTTATGAGCCATCAAAAGTGTCGGACATTTTGTAATAATATTTTAGTAATGACTCGTTTGTAATAACCTTTACAATCATTTTTTTATACGTGATTTCTTACACTGTCCGCTACACTGCGCAGCACAACATTAGAAACCTAAGGTATTAAAGAATACCCCCCCTACAACACTTAGTTTTTTTTTGTTTTTGTTCACTTCTCTGCGTCCGCTATACTATGTAGCGGACGGCCCCGCAGAATACCCCCCCTACAACACTTAGTTTTTTTTTTGTTTTGGTTCACTTCTCTGCGTCCGCTATACTATGTAGCGGACAACCCCGCAGAATACCCCCCTACAACACTTAGTTTTTTTTTGTTTTTGTTCACTTCTCTGCGTCCGCTATACTATGTAGCGGACGGCCCCGCAGAATACCCCCTACAACACTTAGTTTTTTTTTGGTTTTGGTTCACTTCTCTGCGTCCGCTATACTATGTAGCGGACAGCCCCGCAGAATACCCCCCTACAACACTTAGTTTTTTTTTTGGTTTTGGTTCGCTTCTCTGCGTCCGCTATACTATGTAGCGGACGGCCCCGCAGACCCCAACACTTAGTTTTTTTTTGGTTTTGGTTCACTTCTCTGCGTCCGCTATACTATGTAGCGGACGGCCCCGCAGAATACCCCCCTACAACACTTAGTTTTTTTTTGGTTTTGGTTCACTTCTCTGCGTCCGCTATACTATGTAGCGGACGGCCCCGCAGAATACCCCCCCTACAACACTTAGTTTTTTTTTGGTTTTGGTTCACTTCTCTGCGTCCGCTATACTATGTAGCGGACGGCCCCGCAGAATACCCCCCCTACAACACTTAGTTTTTTTTTGGTTGTGGTTCACTTTTCTGCGTCCGCTATACTATGTAGCGGACGGCCCCGCAGATACACATATTATCGATCACTTTGTTATTTTTTGAACACTTGCCCTGCAGATAGACAGATATCCAACACTTGGTTTCCCACCGTTAAATCACATTGGTCAATAAAATCAATCGCATTCAATAAATTTTTTGGGTTAAAAAAGTGTTGTAACGTTACAATGTGAATTGGGGAACATCATCTCTCGCAGGAATTATGTTCCTTACACGGATTTACAATAAACCTAATAGCTCTAGGCCGGCCATTTATAATTTGCCAAGCAATCCTATACCTAAAGTCTTGTATGCATTCTTCGCTCCAGACAGTCTTCTTGAGGCTCTCAGACCGGCAAATGTAATCCATGTACATGCAGAGGAAGACGCCGCAGTCCGAGGAATTATGTTGCTTGGGCCTACTCCTCTTTAATCGGAAAATGAGGACCGGCCTGCGCGATACCTTCTCCCGACGCCTACCATTGACCAGGGCAGCAAAAAGATTCTGCGAGAACCATAATAAGCATTAAACATAGCTAGCAAAATAAGATTAATCAGTTTTATAATATGCAAGTTACAACAAGAAGGAAACAGGATCTTACCATGGCATCCAACTGGCCTATGCCTCGGTACATATCAATCACAGGCATCACGTCGGTATCGTCGTAGAGACTGTCGACGACTGAAACCGTGCTCTGTAATGGTTCGTAGCAAACCAAGTACCAGTGCGCATTCCCTAAAAAGGGGATTAGAAACACGTCGGCAACACTTGCGCTCACTGGACTATCCCTAGCAAGATATGCTTGTAGGTTAGGGGACGGTTTCCACTGGGCCATGCCTCTCCCCTTCCTTGCATTGCCCCAGTCGTGCCACTCTTGTACTAGGAGCTGATGGAAAAAAGCATCCAAGATAAACACGCGCAGACCGATGTCTGGATGCTCCCGACACCTTCGCCTCAGAATTTGCACGTAGTGCGAGATGACACCGCTGTCTAACCAAGATCCCGGCGCCAGCGAGGCGATCTCTGTCCAAGAGGCATTGTAATCCAAGCCCTCGGGGTGATCCACGTCATACGACGCTCCGTCTTGGGGGGCCCCGCTAAAATAACGGGCTCGGATTATATCGCATTTATGCGGCTTTAGGGGCCTGGCTGGATGCCCTTTCGGATATTGCCCTCGGGGGTCGATCGGGGGATATTGGCCTCCAATTCCTTCTTCGGCCGGCTGATATTCCCCTTCGGGGCCGCCAACTGGTCCCGCCCACGGGACAATGGGCAGTGCCTCGGAGAAACCGTAGTTTCCGAAAGGAAAGTCTTGCGTGACTTGAGAGAGGGGTTCCGGGAACAAATTGAAGGAGGGGCCGCTGTAATCGCCCCACGACGCTTGAGCCTGTCCCATCCCCGCTTCAGAGGTACCAACAACTCCCTGACTCACCCCTGAAGCCTGTCCAGAGGGATCACCGTATCCCTGGCTGACGCCCGTATAACCCATTCCCGGGCTTACTCCCGAAGACTGGCCCGATGCTTGGCGCAAAAAATTCCCGCAGCCTAAAGCCAATGTCGCAGCCTGTTGGCAAAGATCCTCGCCCATTGCGCTCACCAGATCCCTCCGCTCACTCAACTTCTGGAAGAATGCAAGCGAGGCATTAACCTACATCCAAAGAGATAAAAAATTAAGTAACTTCAATCAGACATTTATATTCAACTAATTTGGTTCAAGTCAGACTTGTTGGGCAACTTACGAGATTGTATGCCATACGCTCATCGATCTGACCCCTAGGCGCATACCTCTCCCCACGTTCAAAGTTTACAGGGGCTACTCTCCTCCGCGTGATGCGGTAGTACCACTCATCGTACTGATCGATGCTGATAACGGGGTCTGGCTCCGAGACGATGGCCGCCAGTGTGTCCTGCCAAGAAGTCCAAAGCTCTATTTCGGCCGCGCACAATTCGTACGCATTGGCGGTGCCAAACACTCCGACATCCGGTGGGTTCCTGTTAACCCTCATATCCGGGGCATCGACTGGCAAACCCTGCTCCAACTCAAAATGGCGCATTGCTCGGTCGGGCAGCTGCCACTCTGCGAGCTCGAAATGGATCAGGGGTGTGCGCTGCAACCCGGAGAGCGTGAAGACGAACGACTCTCCCACCCGTCGCGCCAAACGTATGTACGGTGCCCAACGCATTTGGCCCGGAGATAGACGGTCGAACTCCCCTCGATAGTACGTAATGTTGTGATGGGGATCGACTCTCCTCTTGTAGTGGCTAGCCCTCCGGCTGTACTCCCAAGCACACAACCGAGGCCAGACTTTGTCGGTTCCATCCCTACGCGTTGGTGCACCGGGAGCAAGGTGTTCGTAAGACCACACCTGAGAACATCAAAAAATTATATTTATATCGTCGATTCAACAAAAATAAAACACAATAACGAAGACATGATTTATATGATATACCTGCAATAGCGAGAGACATGCACATATGGCTTTGGAGTTGGGCCTCGTTGCCTTGTGCAATGCTCGGTACAGATACGAAAGAACCGCTGCACCCCAGGCATAATCCCCAACCTCCGACAGGTTACCCAACAACGGTAAATATTTCACGCTGACCGTGTTCTTCGACGTCGTTGGGAATAAAATTGCTCCCATCACCCACAAGAGGAAGGCCTTTGTGTACACCACAAGCTCACGGCCCGTATAGTTTTCCGGCAAAACCCCGTAGGTATCTACCAACCACTTCAACTTTATACCACCAGTGCTAAATTGATCCTGGGGTATCGAAGTGAAGAAGTCTCGCGCTGTTCTCTTATTCGTTGCGTCTGACGGAGGAGCAATTACCGGCCGCCCCGTCACCGGCAACCCCAAGATGAACCCTACATCTTCTAGGGTAATCGTCATCTCTCCGATCGGGAAGTGAAACGTATTCGTTTCACTTCTCCACCTCTCAACAAGGGCACCTATCAAGGCCCGGTCAAGCTGTTGAAAGATCTGCCCATGCGTGAAAATCCCAAACCCAATTCCACGCAGTATGCTTTTCTGGGAATTGTTCAAGGTCCATCTCGTGAACTCGCGAGATACTTCTACGGTGGTGAGAAGTTCTCTTTCCTACGAATTATTAATAAATACAATTTGAGCAAAATGAACGGTAAAACAACGTTCGTAATAATAAGAAAGTTGATAAATAATGTATCTTACTCCACCATCCCATATGAGCGTACTGATATGGTTGGCTTGGTCGTATAACACGGATGGATCTTCTGGTCCAGGGATAAATTCCATTTTTTGCAACTGAAACTATGGAATCGGATTTTACAAACGCTAGCACATGAACAAATACATACATATATAAATCCTCATCACCGCTAGCACATGCTCAATGCATAATCAAAACCACGCATAAAACGCAATATTGATCACAACTATAGATTAGAAACATGTAAAGGATTGATTTTGTGAACTTACGTGATCTATTAGGGGGGGATTAAAGCTGCTCTTATGAAGAAATTGCGCAGATCTGCTTGCCAACGCCGCTGGGAATATTTGTGAGTAGGAAGAACACGGGGAGAAGAAGAGTGTAGAAGTTATAGGGGGACTTTCTTTTGGGTTTGAATATATATATTTGCTGTCCGCTGGACAATATATATTTGCCGTCCGCTATATAGTATCGCGGGTCTGTTCCTTGTCCGCTATATAGTATCGCGGACGCTAGACTTTTGGTAGTTTTCTCTACGTCCGCTATACTATGTAGCGGACGACACATCTTCTCTACGTCCGCTACATAGTATAGCGGACGGCCCCGCAGAATGTTTTTGGTTGTGTTCTCTACGTCCGCTATACTATGTAGCGGACGGCCCCTCAGAATACCATTACTTAGTTTTTTCTTCTACACTTTGTTCCACCTCTCCAAAACTTCGTTTTTTCTACACTTAGTTTTTTCTTCTACACTTAGTTTTTTCTTCTACACTTACTTCCACCTCTCCAACACTTAGTTTTTTCTACACTTAGTCCAAACTGTCCGCTATATAGTATCGCGGATATACTTACCGCAGAAAATGGTTGGCACGGACCAGACATTTTCAGTTTTTAAAACTGAAAAAAAAAAGAGGGAAAAAATTTTTGTCAAACGGGGCCTTAGTTCCCGACCTTCCCGAACCCGGCCTAAGCGGAGGGCCCCTTATATCCGCTATATATATAGAACTATACAATGTGGCGTAATGTAATAAATTGGAATAAATTGGCGCCCGTAATGCAGTTTTAATAAATTGAAATAAATTGGCCCGAAGACTTGTTTTAGCGACATAGTACGTTAATGCTATTTTAATAAACTGACGCCCAAAGACTTGTTTTAGCGACGGAATCAACAATCTCAATTTTTCCAAAAAATAATGTACAATTCATAATCAACGATCTCAATATATCAATATATCGAGGCAACAAAAAAAGGCACAATTAAGCAAGAAAAAATTTGAAAACATAATAAACAAGAACATAAATATTTTTATTATAATAAACTATGGTTCACAAATGGGGTACGAAAGCTTTTCACAAGCGCTCCGTTCAAAGATTACAACTTGAAAATCCCACCACCCAAGGTGTTCGAACACTACAAAGTCCCCGAGTTCGAGGCCATGCTGGCGCACGAAGACGTTCCAACCCTCTGCGAATTCCTTTTTTTGGGATCGGCCGGGCTTCAGCTTGATTTCAACCTGCCATGCCCCCTTGCGGCTATATAATCTTGCACTATCATGAATTGTTGTAAATTGATTGGTAAATGCTTCCGGTATGTCCTACCAAACACAAAATACAAAAAATAGGTTAGTTTTGGTTAAGAAAAACAAAAGATCAAACTTTTAACACACGAAAATACAGAGAAAGAGAAAGAGGGATAGCCTACAAGTTCATGCTCAAATCCCGGCATCATGACTTTGAAAAAGTGTTTGCCTACCAGGTGCAAGTTGCCAATATAATCGTAGGCGTAGGTGGTCTCCGATCCAGAAGCCATCGAGATCGTCGTTGAGGTGAGGACGGTGGTGTCGGCGGGGAGATGTGGGTGACCGGAGATGTGAGTCGCCGTAGATGGGGTAGCGGCTTTAGGTTAGATGTTCGAGAGAGGGGACGCCGTCCGCTACAATAATATATATACCCCGATCTGATTAAATATTTATAGCAGGAGAGAGTTGACGAAGGGACGCCGTCCGCTACAGATACCAAGGGACACTGTTGACGCCATACAGATACAAGGGGATCCAGTTCTCGGGGCTCATGCCCGAGACTTTATAGGCGACCGAGGGGACAGGCCCTGACATGTGTCAGCCTAGAGATCGTCCGCCATACAGTATGGCGGACGCCTTTTTCCTGACACATGTCAGGAACAGAAAGGCGTCCGCGAGACAGTCTCGCGGACATGGGAGGAGGGCAAAAAGGTAAAACTCCCGTCCGCGAGACAGTATGGCGGACGGGGATCAGTTTTGGAAAAAGGCGCGATCTGGACCGTCCATCTTTCAGGATGGACGGTCAGATCGCGCTAGCAACTTAACTCCATTTGCTAGCGCTATCAATGGATCAGCTCCCTATATATATATATATATATATATATATATATATATATATATATATATATATATATATATATATATATATATATATATGTAGGAGGATCTGTTTGGGAAGTAAGAAGCCCCTTTGACATCTCTTCGTCTGCAAATAATTCTCGATGTGAAAATACAAAGACAAATGGCTGATTTTTTAATAGGAAAAAGTGTGGAGTACGTTCGATGGAATAATTACTGCATCCCCAAGATTTGGGCCCACTTAGTGCGACACCGTTCATTAATACAATTTATCAAGCAATATACGCAACACAATAACAACAACAAAAATAGGGCCAAAAAATGGGCCGGAAAAGGGCCAGAAACAGGTCCAAAAAAAGGCTAGAAAAAGGGCCAGGGCCAGGATAGCCCTAAAAAATGGGCCGGTTTTGGGCAGCCCGTTTTTTAGGGCCTGGTCAGGGCTTTTTAAGGCCAGACCAGATAAAATTTTACAAAAATTAGGCCTAGCCCTAGCCTTGACCCAAGTTCCTAAGGGTTAGGCCGGCACTATTCATGATTAGAGTCAGGTCGGCCCGGCCTTTTTGACATATCTAGTTGTCATCGGTGGTGCTTGGTTGTGAGTTGAGTATCATTACCACTCATGACAACGATGACAATGACGAGGCGATTACCGCAATGACAGGTGGTTGTGAATAGCCATGGTTGATCTGTCGTCGAGCTACAGCTGAGATAATATTCCAGTTGTGCATTTTAGTTACTCAAAAAGTTAAAGTCAAATTATATCATAAATGGACAGCCATTTATGACCCATTTAAACCCACAAGTATATGATTAATAAAAACTAATTACAATAGGCGACGTTTGTCCAAAACATAAAATTGGCATTTTTAAATATCAAGCATGGCTTTTAAATTGTATTCTAACTACATTTTTTTCAAAAAAAAAAATAGTTTATGTAAATCAAGCATGTCCTCATAGATAGTTATGTATAAATTTAAAATTTTAATTATGTCAACTTTCTAAAAAATTTATTTGTATGCTAGAATATCATTATTCGAGACAAGTAGTAATATACCACCAGTAGAAGATGTGTTACACCAAAATAGTATTCTATAGTACTGGTTGTTGTAACAAACGCAATTTCTGCACGAAAAAGAAATTATACCTTTTAAGATTTTTATTTTGTATCACTTTCTAAATTAAAATACCATTCATCACCGTTTAAGATAAGTAGTTATGTAACAAAAAAATAGGTATTACACCAAGAGACCAACTCCCTTTATATGTAACATATGGATAGATATATTGACCCATTCAGATCCAATTAGTCCATGCACAGCTTCAGATGAACTTTTAAATAAGGCAAACCTCAACTGATAAATGAATTTGAGTTGTAATTATCATCCTTACTTCAAAGCGACAAATAATGGGCGCAGAAAGCAAAATAATCCGAATTTAGCTGTTCTCTCTCGGCAATAACCTACGTATCACCCATGAATCTCCTCACAACATCGGGGAATTTCAACCCCCCCCCCCCCCCCCCCAGCAAATGGCCCCGCGGTGGAGACCAGACCAAATAACGTGGATCCCACATAGGGAACCACGCCTGCATTTGCCTAAAACCTTTGCTAGGACAGCACTAGCTTGTCAGCATATTCGCATCTCACTCTATATATGCGGGCGCATGCATTTACACAAAGCCCCCCAACATCTCTCGGCAAATTGCATTTACAGAAAGCCCCCCAAATTCTCACAGAAGTATCTGGACGATCCAAATCAAAGAAAAGAAAAAAACTTGACCACAAGATTACACTTCTATTCCGTTCCCATGTTAGAAAAACATTTTTTTTCCCGGTTCGACACAAAAGTATTCAACAATTATCTTCTCATCACCAGATTTTGTATACTTTCGGAGGAGTTTTCCGGCAAACAGCTTATAGTTCTCTCTTTTATTCCAAATAATAGGAAGAAAACTTCTCTTTTTAGAGCACTTGCGTTCTTAGTTTGCAAAACAACTCTGCTTCTATTACTGAAACAAAAATGGAAGGGAAATGCTCACCAGGAGAGGACTCTTCCGATCCCTCAAGCACAGACCAAATGTATCATCACCACTGCAAACAGATTACACTGCTTTACAGACACTCATAACGTTAGTACAGAGATATATAAAGAACTGGGCGCAGTTTTAGAGGCAGTACCTGATGTTCCAGGGAATTAAACTCTCGGCAAAAACAGGCGGAACCCAGCATTCCCAGTAGTTTATCTTGGAAAGGCTAGTAAGTCTTAAGAAACAAAGGTCCTTGCTCCAAAAAATGGAGGACCTGGTTTCCATATTTGGAACGTAAACCCACGTACATAAACAGCAAAACTTGAAATTTTATTGCTTAAGCAGGCACAGATGATATGATAGAGCGCATGCTATAAATAAGAAAGGGCATTTCAAAACTAAAGGAAATATAAAATTGTCTAATGTGTACTTTCAGGCGAATGATGTATCCGACTTAAATTTACTGACCCAGACTCGATTGACTCTGGCATCACTGCCTCACATGCCTCAGAAGACACATCAGAAAAAAGCAAGGCACCACACTTAGTATCAAGCAACTTCCCCTCCTTATGGTTGCCTTCCACATTGCTGGACCCGTTCGCATCTCCAAGACAACCAGGGAAACAAGCATCAGGTGCTTCTACGTTCTTCAGAACTACATCGTCAACAACAATGTCCACTGCGTCCCGACTTACCGGATCCACCTCCATTTGCACCTTGTCGACAGTTGGAATAAGCTCTTCTGCTTTCTCCAGAGTATCAGCCACGACCGGTTCATCCAACTTCGGAGAGACGGTCACAGGGCACACTTCTTCTTCATGCTCATCACACTCTGAAACCAGATTCCCTGGTTTGCCAGCTTCGGACTGAGCACATGTAGGAACAGACTTCAAGCTGTCCACAATGGGAAATGATACAAACTCTCCATTTGTGGCTCGGAGTTCTTCCTTCTGCCTCTTATAGAGGGATATGGCTTTCTGCAAGTTCATCACGAAAAAGTTAAATACAAGTAAAATCCACCTATGCAAATTTACAATATCCTGGTCATAATTTACCTTGGACTTTTTGCATCAATTTACAGGAGATAAAGAAATGAAATGCAAAATTCCACTAGCAAGTATTCAAACTACAAACCTCCCACTTAAACAGTGTGACCGACTCACAATAACAAGGGCTAAGAAAGCATGCAATGACTTTCAAACAGAGAGGAAAAGGGATGCAAAATCCACCTTTGTCACCCATGTTAACTGACACAAAATTCAAGAGCAAGCACTTGGAAAAGGATGCACATTTACAGTGCATAAATTAGCAGTTGGAAAATTTTTTGCACCTTTAACCGAGGTACTGAGAACTAAATGCATTTCCTGTCTGATTATCAAGCTGTTTATGTGACAGTAAACTTGAAAATTAGACAAACAAGTAGATACGGCGATGCCATAAAGCTAGATTGTCAATGTCTGGGGATCACGGTGCAAAAATCAGGTAAATGCAGCAATATGACATGGATGACACCACGCTGCCTTGAGATAACTTAGACAGTTGGAATCCAAACAGTAGATGCACAGGCCAACAATAAATACCTGAAAAACAGAATCATTCATGGCAGCGAAAAGAGATGCACTTGAAGCTTTATCAGAAGTCTTCACTTTTGCTTCCACAACTTCCTGCTACAAGCAAGAAAGAAAAATTATTAAAACCAGGTGAAATCTGGGATATTGCTGAACTTCATATTGTTGCTATCTTTACCTCCACGTATAAAATCTTGTGATCATCGTCATCAGAAACTGTGTTCTGGTCCTCCATATCCATCAAGCTTGTGCATTGGCCGTACAATTCAGGCTGAGCAAGATCAACTGAAATGTCGAGCTTGGAGAGATAAATATCGAAAAGATGAGAATCATCCTTAATCGACATCTTAGAAACATCTGGACTCTCATCAGGACTAGCCTTGGGTGCTTCTGGAGTAATTTTTTGAAGAGCATCACTGGACTGACTAAAGTTGAAGCTATCAGCCTGAAGATCTGGTAGGTTTTGTTCATTCTGCTGACCTGAGTGGCCAGATAACACTTCATCAGCTGGTAAATTAGCTGAATCCTCCTTCTGAGAAACAGATTGCATGTCGGTGCTCACGCCACTGTTCTGCCCCTTCCACACATGTCCACTTGTCTCCCAACCCCGATTACTCATCTGATTCCTATTATGGTCCCAATCTAGCCTTCCATAAACATGAGATTCATCGCTGAAAACACCATTATTTGCATCCCATCCATGTAATGGAGGAGGGTCATCAACTGGATTCCGCCATCCATGTTGACGTCCATGGCCAGAAAAGCGCTCAGTATCAGGGATATGGTAAGGCATGTTTAGTTCCATTGAAGGTCTAAACATTGGTGGAGCAGGAAACTGTGACATCATCGGATGAAACCCCACAGGAGGGGGACCATGTGGGAAAGGCATGAAACCATTTGCAACAGGGGCGGGCCAGTTTGGGACACCTTTCCAAGCATTTCCTTGGCCCCTTCCCATATTAAGATCTCCAAACCTCCTGTGACGGTGGTTTGGCTTAATTCTGTTGTCATCTTCTGAAGATCCAAAAATTAGAGGGCTATCTACCCCTGTCCTGAATGGAGGGGGCGGAGGTGGTAAAAGAGACCTGGAATTACCAGAAAAGTGACTATTCCTAGTGAAAGGTGATGAAACAGATTGATTGTCTCCCTCGGCCTGAGAAAGATCATCACCTGGATGTGCTTCCATAGGCAATTCACGACTTCCTCTACCGCCTTCCTTAGCTAAATAATCCTTAACATCCTTTGAACCACCACTCCTTGGACCAAATTCCTCAACATCAAGACTCCGCCTAACATCGGACCTATTCAAGTATCTGCGGTCAGTATTTGTTGAAGAAGGAGATTTATCCATCAGTGGCAAAGGCAAAGGTCGGGTATCAGATCTAGGACGCCTTTCTGGTAAGTCTGTCACATGACCGTCATCCTTTTGCAAGGGTTTCTCAAGTGACCGAGATGAAGAAATTTTGTCGGTTGACGCAGCACCAGGAAATTCCCTATTAGAGGTAATATTATATCTTCTGTCTTCATAACCATAGTCTCTGTACTTTGCTTCTTCTTGTTTAGAAACCCTGAAAAAAATAGAGAAATGTGTATCATTATGATGATTATGAAGGCTCAATACATTAGGTGACTGAAATTGGAAATTAAATTATTGAAGTATTTGAGAAAGTACGCCACATTCAAAAAAGGTGTAAACTGGAAGAACATACTAAAAACATAAGGAGATCAATTATACACCAGAATGATTCTGATCCCAGTACATTTCACATTAGCTAACAAGCTCAAAAATTTCATTCATATGACACAAGTTGGAAGCCCATCTACCTATTCAGATCCCAATCACCTCCTTACGAAAATGACGTATATAAGTGGTAATAGCATGAAACCTCAATATCTCACATTTCTGCGAAACTTTTACTGGTTTCATATATTTGATATTGAAAAGTCTTTTTTTGCTGTCTTCCATGGCATGGCATTCTGAGAGTTACTATAGCTTTTCCCACCCAACTTTTCAGTAGTTGCATTTGCTGCTTCTTTATTGCATATTGTCAGATAGGTTATTGCATATCGTCAGACAGGGTAAGTAAGATCACTAACACAACATGCACACTGCAGAGCCTTTTCTTGAACATGGTTATTAGGCAGTAACGAGGCACAAGAAAGTCATTTCCCGACCCCTTGCAAGACATTGCACCCAAACAGAAATAAATCAAGAATATGTAATTGAACATGCCTATAATGATCTCTTGGAGCATGAGAAGCCGAGCTCGGGGAACTCCTCCGACGGTTGTGGTTTAAAGTGATTTCGATGTCAGCATTCCTTGAGTTTGACCTTCCTCTATCAGTAACTAAGTCTGGTTTAACATTGCTTGTAGGTCTCTTTTCTGCATCAGGCCGTTGCTCTTTAGTATTTCGTGATCTAATATCAGTATGATCCTCTTTATCATTGCCTCTTCTCCTACCCTTATCATCCTTGTATTTCGTAACACGATCATCATAATTTGGACTACCATCACGATAACTTGACTTCCGATATTGAAGATCTGCAGCATTACCCTCATCCCGCAAACGCTTAGTGTCGGACTCACTAGCACGATCTCTTGAGGAGTGTTCATCCCTGTACATAACGTCTCGAATCCTCTTATCCCTGTCAATGTCATCTCTTTGCTTTCCATCCTTGTGTCTACTCTCTCGGTCAAGATCTTCTCTATGCTTCTCTTCCTTCTGTCTATTATCTCTGTCTCCATCTTCTTTATACCTATCATCCTTGTGCCTATCATCTCTGTCTCCACCTTCGCGATACTTATCGTCTCTCCGTCTATTCTCTCTCTCACCATCTTCACGATACCTATCTTCCCTGCGTCTATTATCTCTGTTACCATCTTCACGATACTTATCATCGCGATGCCTACTATCCCTATCACCGTCATCACGATACTTATCATCCCTGTGTCTGGTACTCCTCTCACCATCTTCCCGATACTTTCCATCCTTGTGTCGATTATCTTTCTCACCATCTTCACGATATTTATCCTCCCTATGTTTATTCTCTCTGTCACCATCATCCCGGTGCTTATCTCCATAACTTCCATCCTTGTGCCTGTCATCCTTGTATCTTCCATCCTTGGCACGATCACCTCTAGAAGACAATCGCCTTTCATCAGGCTCTCTAGAATCGTCTTGGCATTTCTCCTTCTCACTAGAACCATCACCTCTCCTCTTTGACTTTTTCTCAGTTTCCTTCTCTGGCTCGAAAATTTGCAACTCATCTTGTGTATGCACCACTGCAAAACATAAAAGAGAAGATTATCTAATAGGTGAAGAATCATTTAAAGGTAGCAACGAGACAGAGAGGTACACAATTTGAAACCCTCACTGTAGATGGGAACTTGATTAGAAAGGTAATTTGCAAGCAATCACTATTTCGTCAAACCAGAGGAGATGACAATTATGTTAGGACCCGTTGAATAACGTTAAAAGCACATGTGTGCCCTTGGTTGCTTATACAAATTTCCAAGACTTGGACAACTTTGATAGCTGCACTAACAATACCTAAATGCTAGTTCTCATATCTTAAATGACCGGCAATATAAAGTTAATGAACATGACAGTCAGTAAGCTTTCCAGTTCGAGAAACAATTAAAGAACTTGAAGTCATTTATAACAGTACCGTTGCATGCACTTCATGTTACTAGTACTGGATATAGGTATTTCACATACTACTGAGAATGAGTAGCAACTACATGAAAAAAGAATAGCAGTAAGACCCCACTGGTATGCCATCCAATTTAGGCTTAAATATGTTGTTCAAAGACGGGGAGGGGATTCATGTCTTTGGTGTAATCATATGTACTTGGCATGAGCGCTTCCTATAGACATGATAAATTAAGGAATTGGCCATTAGTATTAACAACTGCATCATCCCCAATGTACCCTCATTTGGAAATAAATACGTAATACGGAAGATGAAACTGATGTCAAATTATCCTTGCTAGGAAGAACCAAGCAACGAAAACCATGTCAAGGCTCAGCTGCTAAAGAAGTGGGTAATAGGTTCACAATAGCAACACCTTTGGTTTAAAAAACATAGCTGCTGCTGCTGTGTGCTACTTAGATCACCAAACTCACGAGACTTAATTGCACTAGAGAAGAAAGTTTGTATCAGCTTTGTATCAAGTATAAGCCTCTTCTATTTTGTCCAAAAGACCAAAGCCTCAATTAAACCCCCCTTTTAGTTTGCACAATGACCACCTTTGTATGTGTATCCCTCATATCACATTCGATAGTAAAAGTCCAAAAAGAGATCAATTACTCTATTGGAACTCGATCAGCTGTCGTACCTGGAGCATATCAACACTCAACTATCGTATCTGGAGGATATGAATACTTCATAGTTTATGTCAATTCAGCACTATAACTCATCAAAACCTAGAAAAGGACTCGAAAGAAACCTAACATACTTTGCTACCAAGGGAAGGAATCAACTTCTTCAATGACTGAGGTAGCCATTGTACAAAATTCTTAATATCGGCAGCATAAGATCAGGTATTACATCACCCAAGACCCTGGTCTAGCAAGTCAAACACCCATCCCTCCTTTCTCCCAGCCCACAAGCAAATGACACAGTTTGGCTGTTAGCATTCTCCACATCTTTGTATCCTCTAAGTTACCCTCTCAAACATATTTTACCATCCCATATTGATTGCTACTAATCAATTGTGACAATGCCCTCCTTGTTCAATCACACAAGTCAATCTCAACTTTCTCTGATCAACAAGGACGTGTAGAGTATCAGGCCTATAGTCACGTTTAGGGATTTTGTGTGACTGTGCTCTAACTCTGTATTATGTCTACAAAAGCCTCTTACTGTGCAAGAAAATCCAAATGGTTAGAGTTATGTAGACAAAGTAATTTAGCTTTCTCTTTCAACAGATGACTGCATACAAAACATAAAACATAGCAGAATGACAATCAAATAAATGGTGCTGGAAGAAGTTGCATTTTTTCCTAAGTCATATTTCAAACAGACACTCTAAACCCCCAATGCACAAACACAATCAACACACCATGTAAGTGAAAAACATAACACCTCGTCACCTCCTCCGCATATAACAAACTAATCTTCACCCAAAAAAAAAGGAAGATACAATGTACAATTCGCATCAAAATTTATGCTTATGTGTGACTTTATCAGTATTAGAAGTATTGACACGTGAACTACACAAAAATAGCAATGAGCGACCTTACCAGCATATTCTCTACCCCGTTTGCCCTGTCGCTCCTCACTGCCATCCACAGGCTGCAACGCTTGCTTCTTCCCCACTTCACCATCGGCAGTTCGCACATCCACATCACGCTTAGCATCCTGCACTTTCCTCTCTCTCTCGGACCCACGATCCTTCTCCTTCCTCCTTCAAATCTTTAGACTGGTGAGCCTCTTTCTGCACAGAATCTTTCTCCGACTTCCTCCTCGACTCAACCCTACTCCCACCCTTACTCTCCTCTTTCTCCACCGCTGAACCCACATTCTCCTCCTCCTTTTCGCCACCAGTCTCGTGCCTCTTACTCGCCCTACTCTTCGAATCAACCAAGCCCTTCGAATCCCTTGACTTGGACTCCTTGAACTCCTTTTCCACTTTCACGCCCTCATCTCGCTCGTCCCCACCGCCATTCCACCTATCACTCCCACCACCGACATCCACCCTCTCCTTCTCCTTCCGCCGCTTCGAGCCAACGTACCCTTCCGCGTCACCATTCCCATGCCCCGATGACTCCTTCCCCTCCTTTGCCTGCGAGGAGAGCTTTCGCTTCTCGCCCGACGCCAAATCCCTCAAAACCCTAACCGCCTTCACTTCCTCGCCGGTGCTCCTGTCCTTCATCCTCACATCCTCCTCGGACTCCGACGCTGCTTCCCTCGCAGCCTCCTTCGCGCTGTGCTTGCTTTGCTTGTGCGATTTGCTCCGGGAACTTCGCGGCATCCCTCCAATCGACAAATCTAAAACCCTAATTTTTAACTTTCCAGTACAATTTCTAGAAAACCAAATGGATTGCACCGGACTAATTCATTAGATAGTCAGAACCCTAACCAGTCACGACGGATTCCGGTGATGACGTGGCCCGTGAATCGGACGGCTGGAGAACTCGATTCGAATCAGATCGATGCGCGACGGCGAGATAGATGAACGGTGAGAGATGTGGGTAGATACAAAGAGCGAAATAGATAGATGTAGAGAGAGAGGAACATGGGAGAAATTATGGCCGCGATGGTAATCTGGAGATTTTGGGGGGTTGGGGGATCGGAGGCGACGGTGTGGTGGTTTGTTTGAGAGAACAAATTGTGAATCCTTACTGGGGCATCTGATAATCAGTGTTCGATTGACGGAAATGCCCCTGGTGGTGTATGGTAATTACGGTGGGGGGGTGCGTTATGCGTCTCAAGATTCTAGCAAGTACAAGGTAGGTTCAAATCTTGCTTTGACTCCAGTGTAACTCCAGAAAGTTTTTGAAAAGTTAATTCTGGCGTAATTTTGGTTTGGTTGGTTCCGGCGGTGGTCAGGTTCGGTGGTGGCCGGCGGCCGGAGGTAGCCGGAAGGCAGTTTGGTAGAACAAGTGCCGGGTGGCTACAGTCTCCGGCGGTGGTCGCCTGAGGTGGCTGCCGGCGGTGGGAGGGTGGTGGTGGTGGTGGTGAAAAAAAAAACCAGTTTTTGGAGTTTTTTTTTTACTCTGCAGTTTAAAAACTGGTTTTTTAAATTGAAAAAAAAATGGACGCTCTTGAAAAGTCAATTCTGCAATTCTTTGTTTGTTTTTCGGGTTCGTAAGCAAAATTATAGATCAAGCGGTGTTAACGTGTCATTACTATTTTAACGTACGAGAATACTCAAGCGTGCACCGTGTACACATGAAATACAACTTGTTTCGTTTCGTTCTGGAGGAGAACAGTCAAACTAATAAACTTCATGATAAAATTCGAAGAATAAGTCTTGAAGTGTAGAAACTCGTATCTAGCCCACGAATAACTACTCCGAGTGACCGAGTCTAACCTTCAATATTGATTAGCATGGGAGTGTATTTTACCGGGTAATTTTGAGTTTAGGGTAATATGTACATATTCTTGTCTTCATTAACATGGACTTGATTATGTGACAAACAAAAGTTGATTCCATTTTACCTGGTACCCTAGGAGTTTGAGTATCAAGTATTACCTGTCACATTCAGCATAACCAGCATATAAGCAACACCACTATGACTTGAGATGGCAGCATCCTCAAGCGTGGTTCATACCTAATCACCAGCACAAATCTTTTCTTGCCCATCTACCAGTGTAGCACTGAGGGCTTAAATACAAAAACAAAGCTGCTTAACAAGGGAAATAAGCCTTCAACCATCGTACCAGATAATTCCGGGGTAAAAATTGAACGAAGAAACTCACAACTTTCTGACTTCCCTCTCCTGAGTCTAGATCTTTGATTTTTCGAACAATTTTAGACCAATAACTAAAAAGAAGCCCTTAATCTATATCCTTGTTTTGCCGGTATGGAATCAAACCCGATCTCCGTTTGTTTTTTTTCAGTGAGGGAAAAATATGTAAATCATATTGTACCCCTTATTCTAACTATAATAAATAAATATTACGTCAATATTGTCACTTCGAGGCTAACAAACATACAAGCAACACCCTTGACTCGATAAAAGAGTTTTACATAAAGCAAATTACACTCTCAAGCAAGTAAATCTCATGGATCCCGATTATTTAAGAGCATTAGATTAGGGGGCTAATGCGATAAGAGGAGAGCCTAACAAATGAAGGGAGCTATAACTTAATATATTTCACAATCTTAAATGATCGAGACTATTGATTCCGGACCATAAAATATTTTATACAAACAAATACTTTTTTGCTTGGTCATGAGAGAGTTAGCAACACTTTCGACATTACTCTTACTAGATTGATCCTTGGATGGGAAATCCTTAGGTCAAAAACTGGTTGGTTAGGCCAATTAGAATTAGGCTAAGGTGAGATGAACCCGGGACACCTATATCTGGCAGCATGAGATTGTGGCCTTACGAGATTCTTTCTCTTGAGGACACCAAAACTAGGTTGTTTCGAGGAAGACAAGGGCGTTATTTGGCAAGTCAATGACTATTTGCACGTGTAACGAGGGTTAACACACTACACCCGTAAGACGATCTCTCTCCAAATCTTGCCTTAGTACACTCAATTTTGTAAAAACATGACTTTTTGAAACTTTAACATGTCCGATATTTAAAAAATTAAGAATGATACAATACATAAAAAGAACTTAAGACGTCATCAATTTGAACTGTAACATAAGTTGCGATGTATCTTGATGTTGTACTTCTTCAAGATACATCGATTTCACCGTAAAGTTGTCATACTTTAACCACGATTGTTGGAAAAATGGTCCCTTCTTCGTACTTCAACCATGATTGTTGTGAAAAAGAGTCCCTACCTTTCTCTTCTCTTGACAAGGCACTCTCTTTCCAAGGTGATAAGAAGCATATCTCCTACTCTCGAACGGGATCGAGAAAGACGAATTAGACGCGGGCGGCACAATATTTATTCAAGATAGGACTAGTAGCAAAATCCCGTTTGTGGCCAGAATTAGATGGATGAGTCTTCTAGTACTTGCGCTCTCAATCTCTGCTCTTTCCCTTTGGCTCATTGTTGCAAACCCAAATGGCCTCTTCCTTCAATCTCCCATGCCTTCAAGGCCCTCACCTTCACAAATCCCACTTTCTAGGCCAAACCCATCTTCTCAATCCCATTCAAAAATCATCTTCAACAGCATCAAAAGTACCACCAAACTTTCTTATAAACCTTACAGCCAAATTCAACCTCTACGAGATTTTGGGAGGCAGAGGTCTTCTGAACGGTGAAGCAGGCCTCGAAAAGGAACTGAAGAAACCCACCCAACCAGTTGATCCAATCAGTACCAAGGATCAAGAGGAGTCAGCAAATTCAGCAGCTGAAAGCATCCCAGAAGAAGCATTTGGCAAGGAGCTACTAGGCCTGACTGGTGGATTTCCGGGTGGCGAAAAGGGCCTACAAAAATTCATCGAAGAAAACCCACCTCCCAAAAAGTCACCGGCGGCAGAATTAGCCA
>JAVXUP010003399.1:0-70545 GCA_033070095.1 Escallonia herrerae | reverse complement strand
ATACGATTCAAACAAAAACTTACGGGACAAAAAATTGGGATAAAGAGAGAGGGAGCATAAGATAGCAGAGAATGGGACCTGCAAGAAAGTGGAGGAGAAGGCAACGAGGAAGGTGGTGGCGGCCCAGAGTGACAAAAATGGTATCAATTGTTGTGTTGTTTCTCATTTACATGTAGCACTATATATATATACACTGAAGAACTAATTCTATGGGCTAAAATGAAGCATAAAAGATGGAAATCCTATAATGCCCAAAACTTAAGCTATACAAGAAGGAAGGGAAATAGATCATGGCATTTGTTATGGGCTGTTAAGACTTTAAAGTTAAGCACTTATTTAACATGTGCATGACATTTGTTATGGACTGTCAAGATTCTAAAGTTAAGCACTTATTTAACATGTGCATAATCCCGGTTGATACTCCCCCTCAAGTTGGAGCATGGAGATTTTGAATGCCCAACTTGCCGCAAAGATAATGAAACCGGTGACGCCCAAGTGCTTTAGTGAAGATGTCGGCGACCTGCTGTGCTGTGCGAACATGTGCGGTACTAATGTTGTCGGCAAGTAGCTGCTCTCTAACGTAGTGACAATCAATCTCAATGTGCTTGGTCCTTTCATGAAAGACCGGGTTCGAAGCTATATGTAATGCCGCTTGATTGTCATAGAAGAGTCTCATGGGACGATCATGGTGAACGCCAAGAGAGAGAAGAAAGGGTTTGAGCCAAGTGAGCTCGTAAGTGGTTACCGCCATCAAACGGTATTCTGCGTCAACAGATGATCGAGAAACTACGGCTATTTCTTGGTACGCCATGAAATGGGGGAATTTCCCAAGGAAACAAAATATCCGGTAACGGAATGCGCGGTGAGTGGGAAGCTGGCCCAGTCCGAGTCACAAAAGGCATAGATCTGAAGAGGACTATCAGCCGGTAAAAACAAGCCTTGGCCCGGGGCGGCTTTAAGATACCGTAAAACACGAAGTGCGGCGTCCCAATGTCAGGAACGAGAAGACTACATGAACTGGGACAAGACATGGACCGCATAGCAAATGTCAGGCCTAGTGATGGTGAGGTAGACAAGGCGACCAATGAGTCGCCGATATGGTCCTGGGTCAAAAAGGAGAGGACCGCCAGCAAGAGCAAGACCGCGGTTCTGTTCCATAAGGAATGTAGTGGGCTTAGATGCAGATAAACCAGATTCAGAGAGGATATCCAGTGCATATTTATGCTGAGACAGAAAGAGGCCACGCGGTCCACGTGCTGCTTCGATGCCCAAAAAATACTTGAGAGGCTCGAGGTCTTTGAGCTTAAAGCAGTCGTTAAGATACTTTTTGAATGAAGAGCAGGCGGTGCTATTATTCCCAGCGAGTATCAAATCATCCACATACACAAGGACAGAGAGAAAGATGTCCCCTTTCCGATAGGTGAAGAGTGTGTGATCAGCATGCGACTGAAGAAAGCCATAAGAACGTAGGGTGGTGGAGAGCTTTGCAAACCAGTTACGGGGTGACTGTCATAAACTGTAGAGAGATTTGCGCAAACGAAGAACCTTATTTGGGCTAGAAAGAGAGAACCCTAGAGGTGGCCGTATAGATACTTCTTCATGGAGATCACCATGCAGAAAGGCATTGTTTATGTCCATTTGATGGAGCTCCCAATTTTTAATAACGACGACTGCTAAGAATACCCGGACGCTCACCATTTTGGCAATTGGGGCAAAATTCTCGGTATAGTCAAGTCCTTCAACTTGAGTATCCCCTCGAACCACAACCCTGGCCTTGTATCTCTCAATAGACCCGTCAAAGTTGAATTTAATTTTGTACACCCATTTTGAGCCAATGGGCTTGTTGCCAGGACGTAAGTCTTCAATAGTCCAGGTACCATTTGCTTCAAGAGCATTAATTTATGCTCGCATGGCTACACGCCACTTTGGATCATGGGATACAGTCTCGTAGGAATGCGGCTCAGAGCTAGAAGAAACTACATCCAAAAAATTGAGTGTGTGCAGCAAAAAATGACTTACAAGATACAAAATTAGCCAGAGGATACCTAGGACCGTTAGAGCCGTTGATGGGTGTTAAAGATGCAAGGGGAAGAACTTGAGCAGTGTGACATACATAGTCCTTGAGAATAGAAGGAGATTTGTTTTGTCGCTTGCCACAACCAAGAGTGGGAGACGGAGCAGTAGGAGAGCTCGGTGGAGAAACCGGAGAGGAGATCTCGGGGTCAAGACCCGTAGTGATACCTAACAGACCAGGGGAAGGAGTGACAGCTGGTGAGGGTGGTGGATCTCCCCCTATCACTGGTGGTGTGTCTCCCCTATCACCGGAGGGGATGCCATATGATGTTTGGCACGGTCCCATGCTGGGCAGAAGTGGTGGTCACGGGTGTAGGAGAAGGCCCGAGAGGTGTGGTAAATGGGAAGATGGTTTCCTCAAACTTCACATCCCGAGAGAAGAAGACTTGATTAGTTTCAAGATCATATACCTGCCAACCTTTCTTGCCCGGGGATACCCAAGAAAAACACAGCATCTACTTCTAGGGGCAAATTTGTCTATGAATTTTGTGTGAGCATAGCAAAGACACCCAAAGACCCGAATATGGGAATATGATGGGACCTTTTGGAAGAGGAGTTCATGGGGTGTTTTGTGTTTGAGAATGGCTGAAGGAGTACTGTTTATGAGGTGAGCAGCGATAAGTACACATTCCCCCCAAAACTCAATAGGTAGGTTGGCTTGAAAACGTAGGGCTCGGGCGATCTCTAGAATATGACGGTGTTTCCTCTCAACCCTTTTATTTTGTTTGGGTGTATCAACCATAGAGATTTGGTGTAATATACCGTGATCATTGTAGAATTGGGTCATGGGCTGGGAATCAAATTCATGGCCGTTATCGCTTTGAATTATTTTGACGAGTTTGCCAAATTGGGTATGGACCATATTGCAGAAGTTTCGAAGCAAGGTACCAGTCTGACCCTTATCATGCAATAAATAAACCGAAACAACCCTACTATAGTCATCCACAATTGTCAAAAAATATTTTGCACCAAAAATAGTGCTTACCCGATAGGGGCCCCAAATGTCACAATGTATCAATCCAAAAATATCCATAGCACGACTAGTACTATCAAGAAAAACAGTCCGACTGTGCTTTGCACGACAACACACATCACAAATAGTTTTAAGGGAAGGGGAAACAACTGAAACTGTAGGAAGATGAATAAGATGCTGACTGGAGGGATGCCCCATGCGCCGATGCCAGAGCTCTTAGGACTCAGACTCAGAGACGGCGGCCACAGTAGCAGTAGAGAGTGGCTGAAACACGAACACCCTCGATGCATCTTACCTAGTCCAATCGGGCTCTTCAAAGTGCGGTCTTGCAATACACATATATCATGGGAGAAAGCCACATAGCACACGAGACAGAAATAAGATTAACAGCCAAGTTTGGCACATAGAGCACGTGGTGAAGAGTGATGTCATCTGCCAAGGAGACACTGCCTGCTTTGATGGCATTAGTTTGAAGACCGTCCGGTAAGCCTACTGGAGAAGGTGGAATATCCCAAATACTTGAAAAGAAATTCAAGTTCCCCGTCATATGGTGCGAGGCACCGCTATACATCAACCAAGTATGTGTAGTAGGCAGAGATTTACCTACGAGAGAGTATCTACCCGATGGAGAGGATTCCAGAAAAGTGATGAGGCATAACATCTGCTCGGGTGTCAGGCCTGGAAGAGCGGAAGTGGCGGCGGCCTGTGCCTGGCTGAGAGAAGGGTTGTTGTTCTGTGTCACGGTGGCAAAGACCTGGGGTGGGCCAGATGAGGAGCCGATTGCGTTCTGTTACATGGCAGGCGATCCACGACCCTTCCCTCGCCCCTTACCAAGCGGAGCAATACCAAGGCGGTAATAACATTTCTCCTGTGTGTGACCCACCCGATGACAAAACGTGCACCAGGGCAGTCCTATAGGTGTACGGTCTGGGTCCCTGTAGTGGCTGAGTTTGCTTGACTGGACAAGTAATATTCTGAAGTTGGATTGAGGTGCTTGGGCTTGGAGGTTTCTGCGTCCTTGGCCATGTCGATGAAGATGGAAACACACCACTCCTTGATTACGGGTCTGATTGAATGCATCGACAGTGATTGACGAGAGGTGTCGGGTTGCTTGCACACCAGCAGAGAAGGATACGGGACCTGAGAGTCCGATGAAGCGAAGGCTGGTTCTATGGGCTACAGGCTGGAATTTGATGCAGCCGAGTGACAGTGGTCCGAGAAAGTAAACGCCGGACGAGGAGAGAAAAAATAAGAAGAAAAGAGGGCTAAGCAGAAATATTAGGCTCTGATACCATGACAAAAATGGTATCAATTGTTGTGTTGTTTCTCATTTACATGTAGCACTATATATATACACTGAAGAACTAATTCTATGGGCTAAAATGAAGCTGTAAAAGATGGAAATCCTATAACTATGCCCAAAACTTAAGCTATACAAGAAGGAAGGGAAATAGATCATGGCATTTGTTATGGGCTATTAAGACTCTAAAGTTAAGTACTTATTTAACATGTGCATGGCATTTGTTATGGGCTGTCAATATTCTAAAGTTAAGCACTTATTTAACATGTGCATAATCCCGGTTGATACAGAGGAAGGTGCCCAGGGCAATGACGTGGGTGCGGTTGTGACGGAGGGCGAGGTAGGCGGCGAGTGGGTAGCAAGTGGACTGGACTAGAGATCTGAAGAGTGTGAGTGAGCCGAGTCCGGTTGGGTCGGTGTGTAAGGTGGTACCAACTTCTCTGTAGACTCGGGGAGCAGAGACTCGTTCGCCCTTTCCATAATGGTGACCAAGATTACCAGTATCAGCGTCACCCTCTCCGATCCCATCACCTCCAACTTACTAAGGTCCTTTGACTTGCTTTTGCAAAGATTTGCAGTCCTTGTTCGGAAGTCATTTCTCTGTCAAAAAGGCCTCCCAGGACTATATTGGTGGCGATTGTTTGGCACTCTCCTATAATTAAATGTTAACATGTTGGTTGGTAAGTCCTTAGCACTTAAAGCAACATAAGCATTTTCTTTTAGCGACACATATTTTGGTACAAGAATCGACCCGTCACAAGGTTGTTGCAATTTTACTAGGTTCTTCATCTACTTTTGCCGCTATATTTCCCAACATTTATGTTACATTGCGAGCAATTTAGTACCAAAATGGTTGACTTCCAATGGCATCCAACAATAGAGAACGCATAAATGTCGGCTGAAATAATTTATCTTGCGATCATTTTATCTTTATTCATGGTTATTGTGATTGTGCCATAATGTTCAACAATTTTCACTTCAATCGACACCCGTTGTAGCATTATATGCGCGAGATGTGATAGTTGTTACCGATGCTAAGGTTATCGTAATTGAAGTTAAATTCCCAAAGTCTCCTTGTTAAAGTTGAGAAGTAGTGGACGCTAAACTGTTTGGATGTATTTGGCACGCAGTATAAAGGATCATATAGGAAAACTTTTATGCACTGGATTCTATATTTAGCGTATGACAATGTTAAATAAGGCCGGATATAACATCCGACGAATTAGTTTTATCCGCCTTTTATGAGAAAATTATATTCTCGAAAGGGGGGGTTTGGATTATGGGGTTGGGGGGTTGGAAGTATTTAAAGAAATCATCCTCTTGGATTGGGATTAAAAAAATAACGGTTCCACCATGGCCACCACTAGCAACCTTTCTGTCTTCAAGGACATCCACCTCCAACTCCGCCACCACAACAGTGGCCTTCCTGTCTTCCATCACCATGTCATCAACCTCCGTCACCACAAGGCCGCTGCCTCCGCAATCATCTCCATCCTCCAATTCCCTCAACCCATCTCCTCAATCCGCACTTCCACCACCATAACCGGTCGCTAATGACTAGTTTTTCCGATATGCTTCAAATCTATAGTTTGTTTTGTGATGTTGCCTCTTTTTTTTCCCCCTTTTCTTTTTCTAGTTTGTGATTTTAAAAAATAAAATTATAGCTTATCAGGCTACATATATTGACTTGTTTCAAATGCTAGTGCAAATTTATCTGGCTTTACTTCATGATATTCAGTTCTATCCAACTAGGTAGTCCTCTGCCTCAAATGCAGCTTTACAGTATAAAGAGAAGGAATCGTGTTGTAGCAGTACTTTTTAGCGACAAAGATAAGGAATGATTTTATAGCGGCATATTTTAGCGACAAAAAATAGAAGGCATCAACCGGCTGCAACCAATCCCTTTCTTATCGGTCAGTGGCAGAATTCCCTTGTCCTTGCCCTTGGTTATGTTGGCATAGCCGACACACGCAGTAGCAGCCAGTGTTTGAGGTTCCAATGGCTATGGCTCCCGGTAATCCTCCTCCGGCCTCCTTACCCACCTCCAAGGACGTCGATCGGGTAAGCAGAGACGCGATCCGCAAGGCAGTAAACGCCCTCCTCAAATGGAAGAAACTCCAATCCAAAAACCCACCAGAAGAAGAAGAAGAACAACAACGACAACAAGAAGACCAAGACGATTTCATCTACCTCCTCGTAACCCTAAAGAGAGTCCCACCAAAAGATGACACAAAGACCCCTCACAAAATCCCCCTCCCACACCCTCTCCAGGACCCCGCTCTCTCCGATTTCTGTCTCATTATCGCCGACCGCCCCAACTCCGCCCACTCCAAGCTCACCGTCGAGTCGACCACCCAAAAGCTCAAATCCCAACAAATCCCCATCTCCAAGGTCCTCAAGCTCTCCACCCTTAAGTCCGACTTCAACACCTTCCAGTCCAAACGCACACTGTACGATTCCTACGACACCTTCTTCGCCGACCGACGCGTGGTCCCGCTGCTGCCCAAGGTATTGGGGAAGCAGTTTTACAAGAAGAAGAGGAAGCTTCCGGTGCCGGTGGATTTGTCAAAAAGTAACTGGAAGGAGCAGATTGAGACGGCGTGTAGTTCGGCGCTTTTGTGTTTGGGCACCGGGACGTGCAGCGTGGTCAGGGTTGGGAAGGTCGGGATGGGGAGCGGAGAGGTTGTGGAGAATGTAGTGGCGGCAATTGATGGGGTTGTGCAGGTTGTTCCGAAGGGGTGGAGCGGCGTGAGATCATTTCACTTGAAGTTTTCAGAGTCATTGGCGTTGCCTGTATATCAGAAGTTGCCCATTCGAGTTTGAGCATTGAGGGAACAGTGAAAGCTGCTTCTTGAATTTACGAGCGGGTTTTAGTGATGTCGTGGTCTCAGAGAGGGGTTGCAGTCTGCAGAGTAATTTTACTGCGACTCATATCTTCAGTTTTGGTAGTTTTGTTTAGATCCTTTTATTTCTTGAAATATATGTCATCAAGCCCTTGCTAATGCATTTCTAGGTATCTTCATGCTTATTAGTCCTGAATCTGTGCTCAAAGCTCACTGTAGTTCTTGTTTGAAGATTTGGGGTTTAAGTACTGTTTTCTGCTCTGGCATTGAGTATTAGAATTTTGGAGCTATATGTCATGTTGACGACAGGTTATTATTTATGCTTCCAGAAACATTAATCAATGCTTGTATGTTTGTGCAAGCTTCGTTTTGTTAGTAGATACTTGCTGCTGCTAAAGTATTGGTAGTGTCGAACAAGATACAACATATAACGTGGATGTAGAAATCATGAAAATGCATTTATTTAGTCACTTTCGTAGAATTATTGTTAGATTGCGCATAAGAAGAGTGAGCTATAGAAGGCTTTGCTTCATGGTCTTTGAGAGTTGGGCTTGAAAGATGTCCGATGGAAACCTTCTTAGTTTTTTGGGATGGTTTTGCAGATTGTATAGCATGTTGAGTCTTTTGTTCAGGTTAGGCTCCCTAATGGGAGAGTGTTTTAAGGAAAACCAGTGAATGGAATCACTTTGAACTTGCTCCTTATAACCAGCTGAATTAGGTGCTCAAAGTCTGTGAGTCTCGCTGTGTAGTCATTTCACAAACAGTTGGACTTGTAGTATTATTTATGAACCCTGTAGCAGATTTTAGCTCAGTCATGTTCTTCTGGACTTTAACGTAGATCCTTAATCCTCTTATACTAATTAATTGACCGAGGACTACTAACAACGATAACTTGGAGTTTACTCGGTGAAACTGTGATATTTATTATTGCACTGCCAGGTGACAATGATTCCGGGACTTGATTTTAGCTCTTTTTGGTATCTCGTTGGTTAAGCGTAGGTCGGCCATTGATTTGGGGCCTCTGTACGAGGAAATGCAAGATAATGATATGTGGGACGTGAATTTGCATTTTCTGGTGTCTTTGATGGAAGAGGAACAGCAGGTCCTTCGAGGCCAATCACTGCTTGTTCATTTTTAGCCCCCTCTAAAGGTATTGATAGGGTGAGGCAAAACAGTGCAGGAAACGTGGTAAATGCCCTTCTCAAATGGAGAAGTTATAATCCGCCAAAGCCTCCCCAGCTCTTAGGCCAAGGTGAAGAACAACAAGACGAAGACGATGGTTTTATTTACCTCTTCCTTTCTGAAAGAAAAATCCCCCCCCCCCCAAAAGAACTCTCAAATCCCTTCTGCCTGCGATTTCTGCCTCATCATCGGTGGCTGCCAGAATTTTACCCACTCCATACTCATCTATGGGTCTGCCAAGCTCAAATCCCAGGACATCCCTATCTCTGATGTCTGCAACCCCTCCAAGCTCAAATTTGATTAAAACACTTTCTAATCCAAACGCAACCTCTGTGATTCCTATTGCATGTTCTTCGGGGATAAATGCGTGGTCCCACTTCTTCCGGGAACTCTTGGGGAAGCAGTTGTATAGGAGAGAGAAGAAAATTGCTGTGCGGGGTTATTTGGCATGTGGCGACATGAATGAGCTGAATAAGAGGCTGTGTGCTCGTCGCAATATTGTGTTTAGGCTCCACGACTTGTAGTGTGGTTGCAGAGAGAATGTGGTCAGAGCAGTTGATGCTTGTTGAGGTTGCTCCAAAAGTGTATATATGTTGGAGCGAGGTCATTTCACTTGAGAGTTTCTGGAGTTGCTGGATTGCCCATTTATTAAGTTGCCTAAATTCAAGAAGAATATTGAGGGGTTGCTTCTTAATTACTTGCTGATTGTCAGTATTTTCGTCGTCTGAGGGTGCAGTTGCAGATTTATTTCCCTGCTACTCAATTAACTCTGTAAGGCTAACTCTATAAGCCAAAACCTTATTAAATGTTAGTAGTTTTGTTTTGGTCTTTTATTTCCCTATATGTTATCAAGTGTTAAAAGTACTTTTAATGCTTATAAGACTTCGCATTCAGGCGTTTGTGCTCAAAGCTCACTGTGTTCATGCTATCCAAATTTGGGTTTTAAGTTCTGTATTCTTCTCTGAGGTTCAGTATCATTTGTCAAAACATATCAGCATGTCTGTCATGTTGACAGGACATGATGATTAATGTATGCACCTGCGTAATGAATGTCTTGTGAATGCTACAGATATTAGTACATGTGTACCAGTACAAAGTATGGAGTTAAGAGCTCTATTGTTGGGCTACAATGTATAACATGAACATAAAAAATCATAAGCATAACATTCATACAATAAATTTTTCTTTCTTTTTGGATTGTACGGTAAAGTGTAAGTTAGTGGGACTTGAATTTGTACTCTTTGAGAGTAAGAATTGCACAGTAGAGTGCAAGTTAGTCGGACTTGGATTTCTACTGTTTGGGAGTTGGCTAAGCCCTTTAAAAGAAGTGGAAAGCGGGAAAGTGGTGGTAAGAAAAACCGTCAACAGAGTTAATCTTTTATTCTTTCTTGGGGAGTACATCAGAAAGTTGAAAACAAATTACAACAGGTCTAGGCCCTAATATAGGCAACACGTGCTACATCAGCAGCTATCAGAGGGATAACTACTACTGTGGTTGCGGAGGTACGCAAAAGACTCCCTTTGTTGCTCTCTAATTTTTGACGGTTGATATGCGCATTGGTTGCCCTGCCTATGTAAGTGCATTATTGTAGACTTTGTGGCTTTCAGGTTGAATTAGGCATCCTTGATAAGGTTGCTTACAGGATGCACGGTATTATCATTTTTGTTGATCAGGTGAATCGCAGATTTCGAGTCAGTCTCGATCATGACATTTATGAGACCTCTGTCCTTGACCATTTGCATCCCTTTCATAATCCTTAACAGTTCAGCTTCTAAGGCATTGCATACAGGAAGGTAGCCGTAGAAGCCTTCCATCCAATCGCCTTGGCTGTTCACATTAGTCCACCAAATCCTCCATGCATATTCGCCTTGGTGCATCCATCCGTGTTCATCTTGATTGTACCTGCAATAGGAAAATCTCAAGTAATTACTTGCATTCTTCTAGAGGATTCCTCGTTTATCTCCAAATGCATTTCCGAGCTCATTAGCCAAACTGATGCAAATTTTCCAAGGCCATCTCCACAGGGATTACAAGTCCTTCTACGCTTTCCTTGCTCCCGGTTTTCCAAACTTGCCAGTGTGTGGAAATGAAAACATGTTTCCATTGTAGGTTGGCAAAAGTCTTCTTCTCTTTGGCCTTTATGTTTTTGTAAAGCATGTTCATGTCATCTTCTTCAAGAAGTTGCCGTCTAGAGAATGTTTTTTTCCCATAACTCCCGAGCTTTAGAACATTTCCTTCTGATATGCTCAGATGTTTCATTAAAATGACCACATCTCGCACATCTAGGATCACTGAATATATTTCTAGACGCCGGAGACTATTGGTACATAACCTATCCTGTAGCAAAGAAACAATATACCTTCCCCCCTCCCTTTTTGGATATTTTGATTTTCCAAATCCAGTACATTTGATTTCGTTTCCATTAAGTTGTTGCGTCTCGAAAATCAGGTTCTAAGCATTGGAAATAGAGAATTTACCATTTGGGTTGCCTCCCCAACAATAGGCATCTTCTTTAATCTCCCTTGGGGAGGTAAATTCTAAGGATTTGATCTTGTTTTTCAGTATCCACCAAGTTAGTGATCTTGGTACTATCCCACTTTCTCTAGTTATGATGTTTCCGACCTTGAGATGTTGATTTTGCATTTCATTTTCTAAAGCCAGAAAATCATCCCCACACCATCAGATCATGCGAAAAGTCCACTTTGCTGCCATGGTTGAGTATCCACTTAGGCCTTTCTTAAGGATGTGAAAACTCTATTTATTTATAATGTCAAGGTTGGAGGGAGGCATTCCAAATTTGTTTGAAGATAGTCCGACTAGTGTGAACAATGAACCCTTGTAACGGTTCCACGGGCGACCCAAAAAAAATCAGAAAAAATTTGTAACAAATTTACAATATTACACATACCTTTTATGTAATGTTGTGTGGGCTACTACTTAGAATAATATGATGAATAATATCGTTAAAACTTTCTGAGTTTAAGGATAAATAAGATCAAAGACATTGTTTTTACAAAATAGATATCCGTATTCAAAATGTGAAAAACTTGTATCAGATTTTACCAATTTTAGGATTTCGTGAACCCTAACTAATGAGTTTGGCTGAGGTGGCCATCTCGTACTTTTAGAAAATCAATAATACCTTAAATATTTAATTACGAAGAAATATATGTATCAAAATCTAAATACATAAAAAGTATCGAGTACTTAAAAGAAATCAATGTTACCTTAAATATTTAACTACGTACAATATATATATATATATATATATATATATATATATATATATATATATATCTAAATCTAAATACATATAAAGTACCACACACACACACTCACTCACTCACCCACACACACACACACACTCTCTCTCTCTCTCTCTCTCTAACCCCTTTTCTGTCTTCTTTTATCGCCATACTCGCTCTCTTCTCCCTACGCTCTCTCCATTCGCTCTCTCTCTCTCTCTCTCTCTCTCTCTCTCTCTCCCCTTCCTCTCCGAAATTGCCCTCAACAACCACTACCAACTACCGCACTCCACTTCAGGGGAACAACACGTGGTCTTGGTATCCGAGTGGACAGGAGTTACGAGTTGTAACTTAGGGTGTGTGATATTGTGTGTGTTTAGTACTTTCCATACGAATGTGAGGTTTGTCTTGGGCCCAAAGTAATACGATCCAAAGCTACGTAGCAACCTTTAGTACATCGTGCTTCCATTGTTGTACCGACTGAGGTTAGCAGTACAAGGAGTATGTTAACCACTGCACGACTAAGAAGCTCCACTCGATCCTGAAACTCTTGAAATTTAGATTCTCAGTCTATACCTTCAGCATGCCGTGCATTATGCTCCACTCGATCCTGAAGCTCTTGAAACTTGGACTCCCACTCTATGCTGAGCAAATCGTGCATTATCAGTGGCTTCGAGATTTACCTCCAATGCGTCAAGGCAAAAGGAAAATTGCTTCAGGATGCCTGGAGCATCATGGTCACTCGTGAACATGTCCTGCATCTGTGCTTCCAAAGCATCAATTCTCTTTTTCGGGTTGGCCATAGTTTTTCTCAACAAACTATCCACAATATTTTCTTGGCTAAAGAAACGGTCTTGGGCAACCGAGGCTCTGATACCACCTGACACACGGTGGCCCTTGATGGCACAAAGGAAACCGTGTGTGGCACTCGTCTTGCCACTTGCAAGAAGAGTCCGCCAACCAATCCCAACAGTTTATAGCAAACAGTGCATCAACATTGCATAAAATAATGCACAAAGAATAGATTTCAACACAAGGGCAACGGTCTCAAATATTCTCATTACTTCAATAGCATCATTACAAATTATAAAAGGCTTTGTTTGCATCCACAGTGTGCAATTTAGCTAGACAGGTAAGCTAAAATAAAATAAGGGACTCTCGGGTAAGGGTATCTAGCGCAAGGCTACATGACCTCCCTTATAGTACGATAAGGATGAAAATCCTAAGTGACAGTAGTAGACGTTACAATGTGCGAGGAGTCATAGTGCCTTTTTTTGGAGAAATACAACTCGAAATGACTTGAAATTTTACAGAAAAACTTAAATATATACAAGGGTGATCTCCACCAAAATTGAGCAAAAACGCATGCCTGGATATTTGATTCTTCACGGTTGGCTTACGGCATACACGTGCACTGCAGTCGGGTGTGCTTGAAGGGCGCATGGGCGTGAGGCTTGATGAGCTTGCGAGTGCTATGTTGGGAGGGTGCATGGGCGCTATGCTAGATGGGGGTAGGGGCGTTGCGTTAGGCAGGTGCAGGGGCACAGTGCTTGTCGTGCTTGGTGCCAAAGGGCAGCCCAAGACATTCTCCCCCAGTAGAGTTGTTGACGCCCTCGTCAACTTTTGCATGTGGTAGGCTTCAATCTTGTCATTGTAGGCTGATAAGTTCGCTGCTCGTTCTCAGGTGTTCTCTTCTTCTGTATAACCCTACCACTTGACTAGGTACTCTTGATGACGCTTGCGGGATGCTGTAATCATTCTATCATTCAGAATAGATTCGACAGCTTGCTTTCCTGCTGCTTTGGGTTTGAGTCCTGATCTCTTGATTTCTCCCCTTGAAGGGTCTGCTGCATATTCATAAAATGGTTTCAACGTTCTGATGTGAAAGACGGGATGGAGCTGGCAACACCACCACTGTGGCGGGGCGACTTTGTTAGCTATCTTGCCGGTCTTTTTTACTATGGTCAAGGGTCCCTCATATTTCTGTAGAAGGCGGGAGTCCCTTCCCCTTAAGAATTTACGGTCTTGTGGTAATAGCTTAACCATAACTTTGTTACTCACGTTGAACTCCTGGGATCTCCTATTCTTGTCAGCGTGCATCTTCATTCTTCTGGCTGCTTTTTCAAGATAGGGGTAAATGCAGTTTGACCCCCTGTACTATAGGGCGGTTGCAAAATGACCCCCTCTTCTAAAAAAAGTTGAACTAAACCTCCCTATACTCGTTAAAACTGGGAAAAAATAAACGGCCGTTACTGAGCTTGTCAAAATATCAAAACTACCCTTCTTTTAAAACACAATCGTTCTCAAACAATTTAGGGTGAGTGAAGGAAGACTTGAGAGAACAGCAAAGAGCAGCGGCGGCAGGCAAAGGGCGGCGTGGAGGGGGTGAAAAGAGGAAGGAAGAGAAGGGGGTCACCGTCGTAGACGGGGGGAGGGGCAGCCGGCAGAGCGCGGGGCTGTTACGGCTGTGTGGAGTGGGGGGAGAGAAGAGGAAGGAAGAGAGGGGGGAGTCGGCATCGCCGATGGGATTACGGGGGCTACGGTGACGCGGGGCTATTGGGCAGCGACAGGTGGGGGGAGAGAGTAGGAAGGAAGAGAGGAAGGCGACGTCGCCGATGGGGGGAGGGGGCTGCTGGTGAAGAGGGGCTATTGCAGCAGCGGGGGGTGGGGGAGAGAAGAGGCAAGAAGAAAGGGGCTGGGGGAGAGAGGAGGAGGGGTCGGTGTCACCAACGGGGGGAGAGGGGCTGCCGGCGTCACCAACGGGTTGGCTGCACAAAGGGGTTGGCAGCGCTGGAGTGGAAGTGATTAGGGTTTCTGTAGGGGAAATTACGGTTGGGGAAATATACAGTCGGGTCGGGTCAGATGGGCATGGAGCAAGTCGGGTAGGCTCTGTTTGTGATTGCGCGGGTAAAGGCGGTGCGGGTCGGGGCGGGCATGAGTCGGTTATGCCTACTGGATTTTTGAAATTAAATTTCAAAAATTCAGAAATTCAATTTTTTTTGGCTCTAGAGTTGGCCTTTAAAAGGAAGGTTTGCAGATGAATTGAAATGAAAATGGTCACTTTTTGCAAGTGAACTGAAATGAAAATGGTGGATTTTTGGGTGATTTTTGACAAGTGTATAGTATTTTATTAGGTCAAAGGGTAGTTTTGTCCTAAAAATTTAGGTTTTGGACGCCAAACATTTCTCGCCCAAAAAGTGTGTTAACTTGGATGGAAACCGTCCATTTTGCCCAGTTTTAACGAGTATATGGAGGTTTAGTTCAACTTTTTTTAGAAGAGGAGGCCATTCTGCAACCGCCCTATAGTATAGGGGGTCAAACTGCATTTACCCCTTCAAGAGATATGAATGAGCTAGATCAATATTCTACCTCCATTCTTCACTGAAGTTGACGACCCTTGGAGAGTTTCATGTATTGGGGACGTTCACTATATGAGGTAACAACTGTTGCTGACCATTCACAATCTCGAAAGCACTCTTCCTTGTTGAAGAGCTTTTGCGTGAGTTGAAACATAGTTGGGCAACATCTAGAAGCTTTACCCAATTTCTCTATGTTGCATTGACAAAATGATGGAGGTACTCTTCTAGCATGGAATTAAACTGCTCCATCTGACCATCTGATTCCGGGTGATAGCTTGAACTCATCGAAAGTTAGGATCCAAATAACTTGAAGAATTCAGTCCAAAAGTTCCCAAGTAAAGCGGGAGTCCCGGTCACTTACAATGTCTTGAGACATACCCCAATACTTCACCACATATTTGAAGAATAGTTGTGCTGTCTTTTCGGCCGAGCAATACTTTGGTGCAGCAATAAAGCTTGCATACTTGCTAAACCAATCCACGACAACAAGAATTATGCCTAAGTCTTCAACCTTTGGCGAACCAGTGATGAAGTCCAGTGATAGACTTTCCCATGGTCTCATGGGAACTAGCAATGGTTGCAGTAACCCTGTTTTCTTTTTATGCTCCACCTTGTTCTGTTGACAAGTGAGGCACGTCTTCACGTATTCTTGCACATCATCCCCCATCTGGGGCCAGTAGTAACCCTGTTGAACGAGAGCCAATGTCCTCTCCCCTCCGGCGTGGCCTGCCCAAAGGGTGTCATGGCATTCTCAAATCAATGTTCGTCTCAAATCATCAACTCTGGGGACATACACACGTCTTCCTTTGGTCATCAGCAATCCATCTTCTTGCTAGAATTGTCGGGTTTTACTACTCTCGATTAATTTCAGTAGCTGTTAACAGCTACTAAGTCCTTGGTGAGGGCCTTCTTGATCTTCTTTCCGACATTGATAGCAACTCGGCTGTCTGCCCTAATAATAGCATTCATGGCTGCTAAAGCCAACTGGTCTAGTTCGGTTCTTCTGCTGAGTGCGTCTGCTACGCTGTTCGTTGAGCCTGCCCTGTACACGAGCATAAAGTTAAACTCTGCCAAAAGTTCCTGCCATCTGGCGTATTTGGAGGTGAGCTTGGATTGACTTAAAAAGTGGCTCACTACAGTGTTGTCCATCCGCACTACGATGCTAGAGCCGAGAAGTCTCCACATTCTAAGACAATGGACTATTGCGAGTAGTTCTTTCTCATGAGTTGTGTAGGGTTGTTCTGCCTCGTTGAGCTTCCTATACTCTCATATGCCACAAGGTAATATTCTTGCATTAGAACCCCTCATAGTGCAAAGTCGGAAGCATCTGTATGAACTTTGAAGGATTTGGACACATCCAGAAGTGCAAGTACTGGATCTTCTGATATGGCCTGCTTCATGGCCAAAAAGGCCGATTGACATTCCTTGGACCTTTCCCAAACTTTGCACTTCTTTAGTAGTTCGGTTAGGGGATGGGGCATCCTTGAATAGTCTCGGACAAACTTCCTGTAGTAGTTGGTTAATCCTAGGAAGGATCTCAGTTCTGAAACATTAGTTGGCGGCTGTCACTCCTGTATGACTTGAACTTTGGCTGAGTCCATCCTCATCTGACCCTGTTCTATCACATGACCCAAGAATTTAATCTTAGTCTGCGCAAAGGTGCACTTCAATAGCTTCACATATAACTTGTGCTCCCTCAATCGAGTTAGCACCTTCCTCAAGTGTTCCATATACTCCTCCATACTGGAACTATAGATCACAATATCATCAAGATATACTGTTACGCCCCGAAAATTATTTATTCCTGAAGCGTAAATGGTCGAATAATCGGAATTTGGAGGAAACCTTAAAGTTATCAGAAGTCTCCCAAACGAAATTAGAAAACCTTAAAATATCAGAAAAACAGAGTCAGAAAACCTTTAATTTTTATCACAAATCTTCCAAATGGTCGATCAGAGCATATACTAAATATTATCAAAATACATCAATATCTGACATAGGGACCCAAAGTTTTTATACAATCCAAAATTTCTTCAACACAGAGTTTCAGTATGAAACCTAAGTCACATTAACTTGTCCTAGTTGTTACACTTAAATGTCAATACTAACTCTGAAATAAGGTAGCTAACTCTTGGTCACACAACTAGCCCTTCGAATCTGAAATCCCACCTACTAATCACCTAAAAAGAAAAATCATAAGGGAATGAGCCAAATGCTCTGTAAGGTCGATCAAAGGACCAATCAAACAAAACAAAAATATCTGAGAAACGAAATTTCGGAAGCACAAAATGTTTCAACGGAATGGATAATCAAACTAGATTTCAAATGTCAAAACATATCTGAATAACAAAATTTCAAAGGCACGCCAATTTTAATTGAACATGGATCAGACCAAATATCAAATGCAAAATATATCTGAGTACAGAAATAGACACTAGAGAGCCATTCAGAAAGTGGTCACATACGGCATTCCTGACATATGAGGCCGGTTCAAAAAGTAAGTTCGCGAGCTAGCCCACGTTTCAATCCATGTGGGTAAGTCAGAAATAAGTCACATACACTGTGGCATGGCTCATAAAGTCACCAAAACAAAATTTTAAAATAACCGTTATCAAATATCGGACATTTCAAACCATATTCAAAGGTTTCAAAATGACATTATCAAATTATGGACTTGTCGAACAATAAGTAGAGTTTACAAAATAATGACAATCATAAATCACTGAAACGAGCGATATCAATATGTCAAATTTTGAGGTCAAACAAATTCGACAGAATTTGATTTTTACAAATCATAGAATTGACAACAAGTCATTCTTAACAAAGTTCAAAACAAAAAGGAGAGGAAGAATCACTTATCTCCATTTGCAGAAGTTCGAATTTCAAAAGAATCTAAAGACTTATATGAGCGATTGGTCCATCGCTGATTTGAACTTTGAAGATTAAACCCTTACCTTAATCAAGCCTTTGAGAAATACCAATTCTTAAGCTCCACCATAGAGTTTCCGAACTTCCCAAGCCTTCTCTCTTTCTCCCTCTTCACCGTAAGGGAAAAAGGAATAGAGAACCCCCAAAAAAGCTAGAAAAGGGAAAAGAAAGTTATTTATAAGGGACAAAATTTATAAGTTTCTATTCAACCGAAATAGTTTTTGGCCAACCGAAAATAGTTTTCAGTTGACCGAATCCAACAGAGGTGAAAATGATTCAAATTCTTCTTTTTTTTTTTGCATTCGACCGAAAACTAGTTTTCAGTCGAATTAAAACTTTTAATTTGACCAAAAACTTCAGTAGCTCATTTTACACACAAAAATCTTTTCATTCCAAGTGAAACCCATTTTTATTCGAAGCCAAACTATTTTCATTCGACGGAAACACCTTTAATTCGACCGAAAACACTTTTTAGTCGGCTAAAAACTTCAGAAACTCCAAAACATCATTTCCCTTCATTTTGATTCGAACGAAACCACTTTCATTTGACCGAAAATTTCAAAAACAATCCCAATTCATTTTTTTAATTTTAACAAAAGACCACAAACTTATTTATTCAAAAATAATAATTTCATATAAGAAATTTTTTTTTCGAGGTGTTACATATACCATTACAAAATCATCAATGTAGTCCCGCAACACCTGATTCATTAAAGTGCAGAATATGGTTGGGGTGTTGGTCAGACCGAACAGCATGACCAGGAATGCATCGCGCCATATCTGGTGACGCAAGTCGTCTTCACTTCATCCCCTTCGGCAATCCGAACTTGCCAATACCCTGACTTCAAGTCCAACTTGGTAAATACTCTTGCCTTACTGAGCTGATCAAAGCAATCAGTGACTAATGGGATTGGATACTTGTTCCTAATGGTCACCTTGTTTAATGCCCTATAATTCACACACATTCGGAGGGAACCATTTGTTTCTTCTGAAAGAGGACTAGGGCACCATAGGGTGACTTTGTTGGAGAGATCAAACCCGCATCTAACAACTCTATCAATTATTTTCTAAGTTTCGCAATCAGGTTATGACATTCGATAGGGAGCTCGGGAGGGTGGCTTCATTCCCCGCACGAGCTCGATCTCATGGTCAATTGCCCTTATGGGTGGTAGCTTCTTCTGTAACTCATCAGGCATCACATCTTCGAAGTCTTTTAATATCACTTTAACTTCTTTGGGTAACGGTCTTGATAATTCTTCAATTTCGTCCCACCATAACATGGCAAGGTAGGTTGTTTCATCTCGTTTTAATCCTTTCTTCAACTGGAGGGCTGAGATAGAACGTTCTCCAGCCCTAGGAGATATGGTCGGGATGAAACACGATTTACTCCCAAGCATGGCCAGAGAATTGGTGCATGGCATCACTGTGGTCTTCGTGTCACGTAAAAACTCCAATCCAAGGATTAGCTTAAAGTTGTCCATGGTGACTACTGAAAAGTTGGTCCTTCCTTCGTATCGGCCAACCTTTATCAAACCGGATCTGGCTATCCCCGCTACTGGCTGGGCGGCAGAGTTGATAACCTTTACCTGTCTGCACCCTTTTTTTAAAGTTAGACCCAATCTTTCCACTTCGGTGCTAGAAATGTAGTTATGTGTAGCTCATGTGTCCACCATGGCCCTGATGGCCTTCCCATTAACCTTGATGTCCACATACATCAAGCCTTTCCTTGGTGCGTCGCCCTTTTTCCTTGGCGACGTGTCCTTGGGTTTTTCCCTACTCGCGTCCCCTTCTGGGTTCCCAACCTGTGTTGTCACAGCATTACACCACTGAGGAAAGGCCTCGACAGCATCTTCCTCTTCATAATCTTGTGTGTCTGGCTATTCCTCTGTTGGTGGTTGCCTTGACTGAGAGCCAGACTGTTCCCCTCGTTGCACATGTCTAATGTTGTCAAATAAGGCATTCATTATCTGTCTCTGCAGATAGTTAGCAATCATGTGCGACCCTTGGCACAAGAAGAAACCCCTGAAGGGAGGTTTCTTCACTTTTCCACTGGTGCTAGCATCAGACTTGGCTTTGAACCCAACTTTACTCTTCTGTTGAGTGGAAGAATTAGAAGCCCAGCTGCTCTTGTCGCCCCAAATTTAGTTTGGCGCTTGACCCCCTGGTTTCTTGCCACCATTAGTCCTGCTTGGATTCCCTTTGTTAGGGGGTCTCTGTGGCTCAGAATTGTAATCTGAAAGGCTCTTGGCAGCAATGATGGCTTCATTAAGGTTGTTCACCCGATGTCTATTAAGCTCGGTGCAAGCCCATGTTTTAACCCTTCCATGAAGAAGAAGAGTCTGTAGACTGTGGACATGTCATTGATGTCCAACATCAGGGCAGAAAATACCTTGCAATACTCTCTGACCGACCCGGTGTGCTTGCATTCTAACAATGCTTTCCTCGCGTTAAATGTGGTGTTCTCCGGGAAAAACTGACTCTTCAGCTAGCGTTTGAGTATCTCCCAGGTGTTAATTACGTAAGACCCATCTTCAATCTCTGCGTACTTCTTCCGCCACCAAAACTTGGCATCTCCAACCAAGCACATTGTGGCCATCGACACCTTCGTCTCTTTTGAGTCTACTTTGATGGCTCGAAAGTATTGTTCCACATCAAAAAGAAATTTTTCTAATTCCTTGGCATCACAAGCTCCCCCATAACTCTTGGGCTCTGGCACTCGGGGCCTTGATGAGTGCTCCATACCCCCTGCGGGTGTGTTAACCACTACACGGCTAAAAAGCTCAACTTGATCCTGAAGCTCTTGAAATTTAGACTTCTATTTTATACATTCAGCATGCCTTGCATTATGCTCCACTCGATCCTGAAGCTCTTGAAACTTAGACTCCCACTCTATGCTCTCAGCATATCGTGCATTATCAGTGGCTTCGAGATTTACCACTAACGCGTCAAGGCAAAGAGAAAATTACTTCAGGATGCCTGGAGCATCATGGTCGCTCTTAAACATGTCCTGCATCTGTGCTTCCAACGAATCAATACTCTCTTTCTAGTTGGCCATAGTTTTTCTTAACAAACTATCCCACAGTATTTTCTTGGTTGAAGCCATTGTCCCTTGGGCAACCGCGGGTCTGATACCACCTGACATACGGTGGCCCTTGATGGCACAAAGGAAGCCGTGTATGGCACTCATCTTGCCGCTTACAAGAAAAGACCGCCAACCAATCCCAACAGTTTATAACAAACAGTGCATCAACATTGCATAAAACAATGCACAAAGAGTAGATTTCAACACAAGGGCAACAAGGTCCCAAATATTCTCATTACTTTAATAGCATCATTACAACTTACAAAAGGCTTTGTTTGCATCCACAGTGTGCAATCTAGCTAGACAGGCAAGCTAAAACAAAGTAAGGCACTCTCGGGTAAGGGTGTCTGGCGCAAGGCTACAATACCTCCCTTATAGTACCATAAGGTGGAAAATCCTAAGTGACAGTAGTAGACGTTACAATATGCAAGGAGTCATAGTGTCCCTTTTTGGAGAAATACAACTCGAAATGACTTGAAATTTTACAAGAAAACTGAAATATATACAAAGGTGATCTCTATCAAAATTGAGCAAAAACGTACGCCTGGATCTTTGATTCTTCATGGTTGGCTTACGGCTTGTACGGGCACTGCAGAAGGGCGTGTGGGCGTTGTGCTAGGCGGGGGCAGGGGCGCAGTGCTTGTCATGTTTGGTGTCAAGGAATATTTAATTACGTACAAATATATGTATCTAAATCTAAATACATATAAAGTACCGACACACACACTCTTTCTAACACCTTCTCTGTCTTCTTTTATCGCCGTAGTCACTCTCTTCTCCCTACGCTCTCTCCCTCTCTCTCTCTCTCTCTTTCTAACCCCTTCTGTCTTCTTTTATCTCCATACTCGCTCTCTTCTCCCTACGCTCTCTCCACTCGCTCTCTCTCTCTAATCCCTTCTCTATCTTGTTTTGTCGTTGTACCTGCTCTCTCTCTCCCCCACCTCCTCTTTGAAATTGCCCTCAATAACCACTACCAACTACCGCCAACTCCCTTCAAGGGAACGGCAAGTGGTTTTGGTATCCGAGTGGACAAATTTGCAAGTTGTAACTTAGGATGTGTGATATCGTGTGTGTTTAGTACTTTCCATACGAATGTGAGGTTCGTCTCGAGCCCAAAGTACTACGATCCAAAAGCTACGTAGCAATATTTGGTACATCGTGCTTCCATTGTCGTACCAACTGAGGTTAACAGTACAAGGAGTGGAGATAGAATTTTGAGCTGGAACATGTTTTAGAGGGGAGCATGAATCGATGAACAATTGTATGTTGGGGGGTAAGGTGGGTGGGGCGTGGACTGTAAGGTTGACTGAGTGTTATTTATTTGGGAAAAGGCTGGTGATGGGTATTTGTTTGTTGGTGAGGAATGGTTGAATTGGATAATCTGTTTAAAGATTCCTATCAGTGTTTCTTGGTTTAGTTTTTCAATTTTGGTGATATTTAAAAGTGTTAAATAAAGGAATAACATGTTTTTTGGTTGTCTTCTTCAACTACACATAGCTTCAACGGTGACGGTTATGATGGATGTTGAAGTGGTAGAATTCTCATCACAGTTGACTTGTGACTCCAACTATTGTCACCTTCGGCGTTGATCTGAGCAAACATGCACACAAAATTATGCACCAAAACACAAATGTAATATTTGTATAGAGAGAGAGAGAGAGAGTTGTGTGTGTATGTGTGTGTGTTGAGTTTGATTGTGTGCATGTGTGCGTGTGCAAATATCTGTATGCGTGTGTAAGTTGTGCGCTAGATTGGTCGTGGTGTCAATTGTGGCAGTATCATGAATAATATAATGAATAATATCCTTAAACTCTATGAGTTTATGGATAAATTAGATCAAAGATGTTGTTTTCAAAAAATGGACATCCATATTCAAAATGTGAAAAAGTTGTATCTGATTCTCCAATGTCACGGCATGAACCCTAACTTACAAGTTTGGCTGAGATAGTTATTTCGTACTTTTAAAATACCAATACTACCTTAAATATTTAATTACGTACAAATATATGTATCTAAATCTAAATACATAAAAATTACCAACACATTCTCTTTCTTCAACCCCTTCTATGTCTTCTTTTGCCGCCACACTCGCTCCCCCTCCCCCCTCTCTCTCTCTCACACTCTCTCTCTCCCCCGAAACCGCCCTCAATGAAAACATGTTTTCATTCGAATTAAAACATTTTTTCGGTCGAATGAAAAAAAAAGTTTTCATTCAAATTTAAAAGTTTTCATTTGAATTAAAAGTTTTAATTTCAAATGAAAACATGTTTTCATTCGAATTATAAAATTTAGAAGCATTTTCACCTCTGTCGGATTCAATCGAATGAAAGCTTAAATTTTTGTCCCATACAAGTAGTTGTATTTCTTTTCCAACCTTTTTGGAGTTCTATGTTTTCCTTTTTCCTTTGTGAGAGAGAGAGAGAGAGAGAGAGATGAGAAGGCTTGGAAAGCTCATGAGTTCTAAGGTGGAGCTTAAGGATTTGTATTTCTCAAAAGCTTGATTAAGGTAAGGGTTTATTTTTAAAATTCAAATCAGCGATGGACCAATCGCTCATGTAAGTCCTTAGTTCTTTTTTAAATCTGAACTTCTTTGAATTGAGTTAAGTGATTCATTTTCTCCCTTTGCTTTGAACTTTGTTATGAATAACTTGTTCTCAATGCTATGACTTAAGGAAATCAAATTTTGTCGAATTTGTTTGACTTTAAAATTTGCCATATTGATATCGTGTGTTTTAATGATTAATGATTATCATTATTTTGTAAACTTTGTATTTGTTTGACATGTCCGATATTTGATAACGGTAATCTTGAGATTTTTGTTGTGGTAACGTTATGAGTTATGTCACAGTGTATGTGACTTATGTCTGACTTACCCACGTGAATTGAAACGTGGGCTAGCTTAGGAGAGTTGAGCTAGAGATCACGATCTTACTTTCTGAACCGGCTTCATATGTCAGTGATGACGTATGTGATCATTTTCCGAATGGTTCTCTAGTATCTGTCTCCGTACTCAGATATATTTTGATAATTGGTTTGACTTCTGTTCAGTCGAAACTGGTGTGCCTTTGAAATCTTATATTTCTTATATATATTTTGACATTCGAAATTTGGTTTGATGTCCATTCCGTTGAAACTTTTGTGTCTGTCTTTGTACTCATATATAGTTTTGATATTTAAAATTTGGTTTGATGTTCGTTCCGTTGAAACTTTTGTGTCTGTTTTTGTACTCAGATATACTTTGACATTTGAATTTTGGTTTGATGTCCATACCGTTGAAACTTGTGTGCATCCAAAATTTCGCTTCTCAGATATTTTTGCTTTTGTTTGATTGGTCCTTTCAGTGACTTTACTGGGCATTTGGATCATTCCTTTATTGTTTTTCCTTTCAGGTGATCAGTAGGTGGGATTTTAAATTTGTAGGGCTAGCTGTGTGACTAAGAGTTAGCTGCCTGATTTCAGAATTAGTATTGACATTTAAGTGTAACAACTAAGACAAGTTGATATTAGTTAGGTTTTGAATTTTGAAACTCTGCATCGGAGAATTTGGATTGTATAAAAGCTTTAGGCCACTATGTCAGATATTGATGTATTTTGGAATTTATTAGTACATGCTCTGATTTACCCTTTTGGAAGACTTCTGATAATTATAAGATTTTCTCTGATTTCTATCTTTTCGGCATTCATGCTCTAGAAATATTAATCCAGGGCATGACAAAAATGGTATCAGAGCTTAGGTTTGAGATTTTGTAGACTCATAAGCCTAAGATATATGTCATTAGGATTAGACCTTGAAAAGGTGAACTAAGTTTAGAGATTTTATTTCATATTGGAGCGTAAGATTAAGATTTGGCCATAAGCTTTGGATATGGGTTGAGTACACAATCGTAGAACGAATGTTAGTTGTCTTTGGGATTTAAATATTTTAAGTGTTAATCAAAGAGAATAATTGAAGGATAGGACTATGGTCTTTGAATGTCTATGAGTAGTTCTATCAAATAGTGTATGTAAAAAGGATTGTGATCTCATGATACAAGTGATATCGTGATAGAGATTTGTGCGGAATTTGAAAGGAAGATTTGGCATCATTAGATAATAATGACCCTTTACTCATTTGATAGATATCCTTTTGCGAACATCTAAGTGTTGAACCTAAAAATTTGAAACATATCTATATGTAGATACCTTTATGAAACCCTGTGGTGACCCTTATGGTTTATAAAATTTTGCCCCATTAGTATTGATTACAGATATTTAAGAGTTGACAAAATTTTTTAGATATGAAAAATTTTGATGTTATTTTAGGGGTATGGATTGATTGTCTTCCAGTAATACCAAGATGGATTGCTTTAGAAAAAAGAAAGATTATGATCTTCTGACGAATAACTCTGAAAATTAGAAGCTATCTGTAAAGGCTGTGACTGAGAGATATCAATGATGTGATAGTTTAAAGACTTAAACTTTTGGTAGATGTGCGATATATGTGAAATTAAGAATAATTTCTTTTTCTGAAATAAATTGGATAATAGATTGAGCGGTTTGTTTTGAGGTATCAGGGTGCGCTGCAAAAGCGTGGTGGCCTTCGGTATGATGAGTAAGTGCTTATTGATATTGGTTATTCATATTAGCTAAGTCAATGTAGGATGCTTCAAATGTTATCTGATGGTTTTGATTTTGACGTCAGAATAAAATTAGATAGGGAAAATATTGATTATTAGGTGATCTCATGGTTTGGCAGGTGAATTACATAGACATTATATCATTGCAATTTTAGTTAAGCCTTAGATTGTGAATTTGTGATCTTTCGTAGTTGAAGAATATGGGCAAGAAGTTGAGCTCGATGTTGCCTTAAGAAATCGTGTGTTTGAAGTAATAAAATATTTTTGAGTATAGAATCTTGAAATATTCGATATTGGTGATTTGATCATGGATAATCATATTTGAAAGTCTAACAGTGTAGGTGAAGAATTGGGTGGAAAGCGTACCAATAATTTAAAAACTTTAGTTATAAGTTACAATCAGTTGTCAGCGAAATGTTATTAAGGGCGTATTTAAATGGCTCTATTTGTGACTTTGTATGGGCGTAAATTTTTATTTGAAGATTATAGAGTATAAATCCCTTTTGATTAATGTGAAGATTGGTTACTACTTTTGGTGTACGTGGAAGTTAAGCGTGTCAATGTTAGGTATTGTACCAAGGCTATGGTTTGATATGTTATCATAACGGCGCAACGTGAGTCTGTCGGTATTGTATTGGTTTCAAATGATTTGAATTTTGATTGGAGTAACTTAATTCAGCGTGTTTCACTTGTTAGCCAAGTATAAATACTTTGAGGAGCAATCTAAATATATTTTGGGGTGGTGATGACAATGGAAGTTAAAAACTTAAGTTTGAATTTCGTAAAACACGTCATATGGGATGACAAAATGCTTAGTAATTGGTACACCTCAGGCTTGAAGTTAAGCGTATTATCCAGATTGTGTAAATTATATAGTTTGGTATATTATCAGAGTAGCGCGGTGGAGGCGTTATGTATCGGAGATTGGTTTCATTTGTTGAATTTTGAATGTCATAATTTTAGCTCAGTCCATTTTATAGGCTAGTTAAGCCGTGCATGTTTCAAAGTTAGAATTTCAATTAATAGTATGAGGAATGTATTGACTCGTGTTGGAAAGCAAGAAGTTAGTTGATGATTCAGGAACGTTTTAAATTCCGAGGACGGAATTCTTTAAGAGGGGAGAATGTTATACCCCAAAAAATTTCTTTTCTTTGTGCGAAATTAATATTTTGAGTAAATAAGTTTGTACTTTTTTTGAAAATGGTTGTTAACATTTCTGAAATTTTAATGAATAGTGGTTTCCGAATCAAAATGGGAAGGGTAGTGATGTTTCAGAGTGACTGAAAGATTCGATCGAATAAACATATTTTTGCTTCGAATGAAAATGAGTTTGCTTCGAATGAGAAGCTTTTTACTTCGAACGAAAAGTATTTAAAATTGTGAAGAGCGAGTACTGAAGTTTTCATTCGAATGAAAAGTATTTATTCGAATGAAAACAGTTTTTGGTCGAATAAAAAAAAGGTTTTCATTAGAATTTAAAAGTTTTCATTTGAATGAAAACATGTTTTCGGTCGAATTAAAAAAATATAAAATAAAATAAAAAATTTAGAAGCATTTTCACCTATGTTGGATTCAATCGAATGAAAGCTATATTTTCTGTCGAATGAAAGCTTAAATTTTTGTCCCATATAAATAGTTGTCTTATTTCCGTTCTAACCTTTTTGGGGTTCTCTGTTTCCCTTTTTCCTTTGCGAGAGAGAGAGAGAGGAGAAGGCTTGAGAAGCTCGTGAGTTCTAAGGTGGAGCTTAAGAATTTGTATTTTTCAAAAGCTTGATTAAGGTGAGGGTTTGTTTTCGAAATTCAAATCAGCGATGGACCAATCGCTCATATAAGTCCTTAGTTCTTTTTGAAATCTGAACTTCTTCGAATTGAGTTAAGTGATTCTTCTTCTCCCTTTGCTTTAAACTTTGATATGAATAACTTCTTCTCAATGCTATGACTTATGGAAATAAAATTCTGTCGAATTTATTTGACTTTAAAATTTGTCATATTGATATTGTTTGTTTCAGTGATTAATGATTATCATTATTTCGTAAGCTTTGTATATTGTTTGACATATCTGATATTTGATAACAGTTATCATGAGCTTTTTGTTTTGGTAACTCTATGAGCCATGTCATAGTGTATGTGACTTATGTCTAGCTTACCCACGTGGATTGAAACGTGGGCTAGCTCAAGGGAGTTGAGTTAGAGATCGCGATCTTACTTTCTGAAATGGCATCATATGTCAGTGATGACGTATGTGACCACTTTTTGAATGGTTCTCTAGTGTCTGTCTCCATACTCAAATATATTTTGGCATTTGATATTTGGTTTGATCTCTGTTCAGTCAAAACTAGTGTGCCTTTGAAATCTTATCTTTCAGATATATTTTGGCATTCGAAATTTGGTTTGATGTCCGTTCCGTTGAAAATTTTATGTCTGTCTTTGTATGTGATACCCCGAACGTATCAAAAAATTATTTAACACTAGGTTAATTAATTAACAGAAAATTTTTATCGAGTAACGTCCTTTTGGCGTTAATTAGGTGGCGGGAAGTGAGAAGAGGTGTCAGTGTAGCTTTGGGGTCATAGTGAAATTTTCCTAATTTAGAGGGGCAGAAAGTTAATTACATAAAATTTAGAGTTCATTTTATAAATTTGAAAACTATTGGGGATCAATTCATAAATTTTGAAAAGCTTACTCAAATGCCAAGTGTCCAAGGAAAATTTCTTACCTGTTGCCACCTCATGTTAGGGTGGTGACTAAGGGAATGTAAAAATTTAAATAATGAGTGATTGAAATTTTGGGAAAACAAGAAGAGGGAGAAGAGAACAAAGCAGAAAAACAAAAACAAAAAACAGAGAGGAAGACAGCTTCGGGGAAGGAAGAAGGAAGAGGAAAAGAAGAAGAAGAAGAAGAAGAGGAGAAAAGAAAAGAAATAGAAACAAAAAGCCAGAGAGAGAGCAGAGCTCGGGCAAACGGAAAAAGGGAAACAATTGTGAAAATTGGCAAAGGGTAATCCCTCTACCCATTTCAGTTTGTATGTGTTGGACCGAGTGAATTCTTTGTGCGCAGGGTGTAGGAGGTAGGGTGATGAAGTTGGACGAGTTGGTGTATACTCTGTGTATATCTTGCAACCGTGATGTGGGTAATCGTGTATATTTGAGCATGAATGGTGTTGGGTTGGGCGAATGAGAGAATTGGGGCTAGGAGGTGTTGCCGAAAGCAAGGATTGTGAGAAATTAGGTGTAGGTGGGTAAAATCATGGGTGGTAGAGAGTGTTTTAGTGTGCGCCATGGGGTGTGTGAGTGTGTGTTCGTGTGTGATTGTGTGTGTTTTAAATGAGTTAGGTTATAAATTAGGTGTTGTAATGTGTTGATGATGTTGGATGTAGGTTTTAGGTAGAGAAATGGGGAAGAAGGGGTATAGCCGTGGGTGAAGGGAGAAGTGTTCATGGCTGCGCAAGTTCGGGCGTGAGGTTGAAGAAGACTGTGTGTCTGAAAAACGTGAATTTGTGTGTGTTGATCATGAACAGTAAGTGTAATGGTCACTAAAGGTGAAAACTTAATTAAGCAGTTTTTTTCAATAAATGTTTAAAAATACCTAGAGTCAGATTTAGCCAAAGTACAAAAAAGAGACCCCAAATATTATTAGAAGATCTACATCAGGGAAAAATTTCAGATTTGTCCAAGGACTGGAAAGAGGTAAACTGCTATGGGAAACCGTGAAACTTTACAGTGTAACTTAAAATATCAAACGAGCGCGTTTTGGCACGAAAATTTTATGGAGACTTTAGGATGTTGGGAAGTTTCTTTTCCTAAGATTTTGGACCATTCTGAGGTCGTTTACTATTTTTTGCCGAACTGACTTTTAAGCGCTCGGTCCGGACACCGGTCCGGAATTTTCGGGCAAAAATTTTTTAAAATACTTTTTAGCTTGGGAGGGTAAAAATAATGTTTATAAGTGATTTTGAGATTTATTTGGTGCCGGGAACCCTCGTGGGGGCATTTTAGTAAATTGCCACCGGAGAGGGGTATTTTGGTAATTTTCCCGGTAGAGTTTTTCGAAGGACTTTTAGTCCAGAAAGGGTGGTAAAACACCTATAAGGTTGTTTTGAAGTTGATTTGAGGTGATGGGAGCGACAGTGGATCCCGGGGGCATTTTGATAATTTGCTACTAGACAGGGGGTATTTTGGTAATTTTACCACATGAACTCCGAACTTCGGCGAATGCCTTAATTGAGAATTTTAGAATAACAAGAAGTGGAGAATAGGATTAAAATCCCTAACTAAAGGGTGTTAGCACTATTGCGGTGCTTGGCTAGGTTAAAGACCTGGCTATTGGGTCTGAGTAATCGACCGTTATAGAACACGGTAATAGCTGATAAATAAAATAAAATAATTTTGTATTATGATGATCAGTGACTAACGAGTAGGGTCTTATTTGATTAGGTGACCCCGCACACGGCGCTGTGAAGCTGTTGCTCTCGTCGGCTAAAAGCCAGCCAGGTAAGGATAGTACGGCTCTTTGCATGCTACGAAATTGTTCCTCGTGGCATACCCATCGTTATTAGGGTGAAGTATGACAAACGTTTTATGGCAAAGATGAGGTATCAGTGATTGTTGTGCCTATACCTCTCGTACTTGAAATATTGTTGTGGTTTTCGACTAGCTTGTTTCCTAGTCTACTTTGTGTGCGTTTAGTGATGATTTTGGATTACCTTGTTGAACCTCGGCCGTATGCTTGACTGGAATTTCTTGTTGAGTGGTTTGTTGAATCGAGGACATAGGGTGAACTCAGTTCCCTTAGTCCGTTCAGTTGTTGTATTGTGTGCTTTGACGATAGCGTGGTTTGGGGACGAACAACTCTTCGTGAGTTCCCTTCTTGTGCTTGTTGTCTCTTTTATTTGTTTGAGACTGAGATGAACATCTCGGAGCACGGGACATTATGTGAAAGGAGGGCCAGTGAAACATAATCAAAGGCAAACAGGAGGTAGGGCACGCAAGTCGAGTCAGTTGTGTTGATTGAGTCCAGTCGGTCCGGTCGGTGTCTGCATTGCATTTGACTTTATTATAACACTGTGATTTTAATGGCTTATATTTTATTGATGTTTAATTTGGCGATTTAGTGTTCACGTGCATTGTAGTCGGTCAGTCAGTTCGGTCAGTCTAGTTCATTAAATGTGGTGATAATGTTGTTCTGTTGGGCCTTAAAGCCGCTCAGTCTGACTAAAAGAAAAGAAAGCATGTTGCTTGATCCATTGAATTGATGTTGTGTCATCCTTTGAAATTCTGGATTCTTGATATCGTTGAGACTGATTATCATTTCTCCCAAGGTTGTCACTTCGTTGTATGCGTTGTTCCTCGTATTATTTTTACTGGGCGATTTGCGCTCATTCCTTACTTGTAATGTTTTCAGGCAGTCAGGGCGAAGTAAGGGAAACTTCAAGGAAAGGGAAGGAGAAGTCGCTTAATCAGTAGATCAAAAAGTAAGACGGTGATATGCTCATTTTGGGGACTAGACATTTTGTGTAAATATTTTCGCTGTGCTCATGTTGAGCCTTACGATGAAAATTTTTGTAAGGATGGATTTTGTAAAACCTGACGTATGTTTAAGGATGTTGTTTTTAGAATTGCTCTGTATCGACAGGGTTTATGATGCCATCATGACTGACAATCCGGCTCTAGTGACATCACTAGGGTTGGGGGTGTCACATGGTAGGGACGATTGCTTCCATTACTGACCAGATACTCAGATATAGTTTGACATTTGAAATTTGGTTTGATGTTCATTCTGTTGAAACTTTTGTGTCTGTTTTTTGTACTCAGATATAGTTTGACATTTGAATTTTGGTTTGATATCTGTACCGTTGAAACTTTTGTGCTTCCGAAATTTCACTTCTCATATATTTTTGCTTTTGTTTGATTGGTCCATTGAGCGACCTTACTGGGAATTTGCCTCATTCCCTTATTGTTTTTCCTTTCAAGTGATCAGTAGGTGGGATTTTGGATTTGAAGGGTTAGCTGTGTGACTAAGAGTTACCTACCTTATTTCAGAGTTAGTATTGACATTTAAGTGTAACAATCAAGACAAGTTGATATTACTTAGGTTTTGAATTTTGAAACTCCGCATTGGAGAATTTGGATTGTATAAAAGCTTTAGCCCACTATGTCAGATATTGATGTATTTTGAGATTTATTAGTACATGCTCTGATTTACCCTTTTGGAAGACTTCTGATAATTATAAGATTTTCTCTGATTTTTGTCTTTTCGGCATTAACGCTTCGGAAATATTAATTCAGGGCGTGACATTTGTGGCACAAGCATATTTGTCATTTAGCTCCAAAGGCGTTGTCTCTTTTGCAAAATAAACTTCACATTCAGGTGACGTCTAGTTTTTCAGGTTTTTGTTCACCGTGTCAGTCGGGTAAGTCTCATAGGCTCCGTTTTCAATTATCTACAACTCACAGTAATTCACCACTGTATTTAGTATATTCTGATGTCTGGACTTCACCTGTTACTTCTCATATGGGTTTTAAGTACTATGTTATTTTTGTAGATGATTTTACTCGTTATAGTAGGATTTTTCCTATGTGCTATAAATCTGTAGTATTTCAGCATTTTTCTAATTTCAAATCATTAGCTGAAAATTTTTTATTTACAAAAATTAAATATTTTCAAAGTGATGGGGGTCGTGAGTATGATAATAATAAGTTTCGAAAATGTTTTGTACAAAATGGCATTACTTTTCGTATGTCCTTCCAAGACACACCACAACAAAATGGTGTGACTGAGCGCAAACATCGCCATATAAGAGAAATGGCATGAACTATGTTAGTTCATGTTGATGTTGTTTATACTTTTGTGTTTTTAGTAAATCGGTTACCCAGTCATTTCACTTAATAATTCTTCGCCATTTGAGTTGTTATTTTCAAAATGTCCTGATTATAATCTAATGCAAGTTTATGGGGGTGAATGTTACCCGAATTTAACACCTTAAGCTCCTCACAAGTAAGCTCTCCAGTCAATTAAGTGTATTTTCTTTGGCTATATCTTCAACTACAAAGGTTATCGGTGCTTAAATCCTCTCATCGAGCGTGTATATACTAGCAGACATGTTCATTTTCATGAACTGTAATTTCTTTACATTGAATTAACTGCTTCTTTCTCTAATCAGTCACCCCCTCCCGGTAATAAGTCGTCCACTATTTTACTAACATCTCCTCATCCTCTGCAATTTCACTTGTGCCACGGTCCTTAACAGAGTTTCCATGTCATGCGACAATTAAGTCTTTCTCCCAACCTAAAAATACAACATCTTCATAATCAAATGAGTCTCAGCCTTCATCTCACATGCCTTCTACTTCTTTGGGGGAGTACTACTTCAGATTTTGACTCTCCAATAGTTACCTCAAGCAAATCGGCCAGCTTCTTCACATTCTATGGTTGCTGCCACGGCGGATGAATTTAATGTATTTGTATGCAATAATACATGGGCTCTTGTACCTTATGACCTATCCAAAAACTTAGTAGGCTGTAAATGGATATATAAGGTCAAGCATAACTCTGATGGCTTTATGGAAAGATATAAAGCTCGGTTGGTTGCCCAAGGTTTCAATCCACAAGCTACTATAGATTTCAATGAAACTTTTAGTCCTGTTGTCAAGTCCACTTCAATTCGTACAGTCTTAACTCTCGCAGTCGCTAAAAATTGGGTTATCTGGCAAGTTGATGTCAAAAATTCCTTTCTACATGGTCATTTGACTGAAGAAGTATACATGAAACAACCTTAAGGTTTCATTGACCCTCTTCGTCCTACTCATGTGTGTAAATTGATGCGTGCAATTTACGGCCTCAAACAAGCCCCTAGAGCCTGATTTCAAAGGTTCAGCTCCTTTTTAATTAATAAGAGCTTTATTTGCAGTAAATTTGATAAGTCTGTATTTGTCCAAAAGACACTAACAAGCATTCTTGTGCTTCTTTTGTATGTTGATGACATTGTTCTTACATGAAGTAAATCCTCCCAAATAGCTTGTTTTATCCAAAAAGTATCTTCTCAATTTACTATAAAGGACCTTGACAACTTGCATTATTTTCTAGGTCTTGAAGCATTTTGAGACTCGAGAGGCATATTTCTTAATTCTGAAATTCAACATGCAAAGTGTGAACTCTGTTAGCACTCCCATCCCTTCAAAAAGTCAACCTTCAGCATACGACGGTGAGTTACTTGATGATCCCACTACATACCATAGTATGGTAGGTACTCTTCAATATTTAACATTAACTCACCCACATATAGCCTACGCTGTTAGTATTGTGAGTCAATTCATGCATTGCCCTCGTAGTGCACATCTTATAGCGGTGAAACGGATCTTTCATTATCTCAAGGGCACCTTAGGACATGGTCTTCAATTTAATCCCTTATCCCTTTCCTCGTTAGTGGCTTATGCAGATGCTGATTGGGCTGGTTGTCTTGATAGCGGGGGATCTATCTCTGGTTATGGTATTTATCTTGGTACTAACCTTATTTCTTGGAGTGCTAAGAAGCAGGCCACGGTCTCTTGCTCCATAGCTAAATCTGAATATCGATCTGTTGCATATGTTGTTGCTGAGACAAATTGATTACGTCAATTTTTTAGTGATCTTGACATTTTCTTAGAAACTCCAATCACGGACTTACTTGGCAGCAAATCCAGTTTTTCATGCTCGGACAAAACATATCAAAAAAATTGACTTTCACTTTGTTCGAGAAAAGGTTACCAAAGGTGAAATCTTGGTTCGATATGTTTCCTCTTCTGAACAAGTTGCAGATGTTTTCAAAAAGGGTTATCTTCATATCTGAAGTCCAAGCTTCTTGTTGTCTCCCCCCCCCCCCCCGGCGTTCAGCTTGAGGGGGAATGTAAAAGGATACTATAAGAATCTCCTTGATATGTCAGTTACATATGTATTTCACATGTGAAAAGTTTCAAATGTATTTCACATTTGAAAAATAAGTAGGAAATTTATTAAAAATCTCTGCTTTGATTTGTTGTATATTCCGGAAGGATAGCATGTAAAGCTCTTGATCCTTCAGTTACGTACATATAAGCAGATGATTACAACAGCTCCAAAGTAAGGGAGCATTGCCCAAAATATGTCCTTTTGCCTGCATTTCTTCATTATTGACCATCCCATCAAAGATGTTGCCTCACCATCTGACTCACAGTCGACTGCCACTGGAGAGCCTCTAGCCTACCCCACCCTAAGACAGCCAAGAAGCCACCTCCCAAACCCCCCTCCTCTAGTTACCCCTCAAACTATCCACAACTAGATGTACACAATATTCAGAACCATCGACTGACATTGGTACTCATCAGCGAATTCCATAACTGAATTTAATGTGTCCGTCCCCCACACACCCATCCACCTACTGTCATCTATCCTAGGCAACCTATTGGAGTATTTTAACAAAAAATTCTCTTTGTTTTCAAGATTGGTTTTAAAAAAGCATTGAAGTTTTGAGTAAAATTATAAAGTACTTTAGTCCCACATTGCTTGAAAATGGAAAGAGAAAATTTTCTTACATACTTAAACTTTTGGAAAGTTTTTGTCCCACATTGGCCATTGTAAAGAACTTTAAGGAGTATATAAAGTGACACTCCTTGGCCTTTAAGTAAAATGCGCTTGAGTTTAAGACTCGCACGCGCAAGGGGGGAAAGACAAGTGGGGGAGATACGAGTTTCTGAAATTTACGGATGCTCTATGGCAGCATTCCGGCCTCTCCCCAAAGCTCATATGAGACTATATCATGTCTATTTATACTGCAAAATATAGCTGTTGGGCAACAGTCACATTTTCTTTATTACACAACAGTCATATTTTTTATTGCAGCACTTTATTTCTGAAATAAATTTCGGATTTATTTTTTGTAACAGATTTCCAACAGCTATTTTTCTTCACCTATAAAAGGAGACCTCTTCCTCACTTTTCAATACACAACTCAAAAACTCTCTTTTCTTATTGCTAGACACTTAGACTTGTGGGCATTTTGGTAAGGTATCGAGTGAAGCTTCTGCTTCATTCGTTTGTGCAGAATTACGAGTGAAGCAACAGTGAAAGCTGGGCTGTTGTATCCCGGAGGCGACGCTCAATAACCTTGCTGCACCGGTGGTAATTCTCCAAAGGGGCGCGAATCGTCTTAAGAGAGCGACCTAGTCCGCGCCTTAGCCAGCTATTTTATATTATATTTTTGGAGTTGTTCTTGCCTGTTTCTTGCAACAATTCCAACAATTTTAAGACGATTCCTCGATGGCGGATTCCACCATGACTTCTGCTGCTCCTGTTGCCAACTCGAATGACTTGAATAAGCCATTCCGTTTTGGTGGTCAAAACTTCAAAAGGTGGGCTAGCAAGGTATTGTTCTATCTTAAGTTGATGAAGGTAGTGTGGATTTTAACTGCCAAAAATCCAAAGAAGGTAGATACAAAAAATATGAGTGAGGAGGAGTTGGCGGAGCATGAAAAGCATGCAACGAAGTGGGAAAATGATGAAGAAGATTGTCGTAATTATTTGCTTAATTGTCTTTCGGATGAGCTTTATGATTATTACTCTCATACTTACAATTCTGCCAAGAGAATGTGGAAAGCGTTGCAGCAAAAATACGACACCGAAGAAGCCGGAAAAAAGAAGTACGCATGCAGCCGTTTTTTCAACCACAATATGTCGGAGAACGTGTCGGTTGTAGCTCAGATGCATGACCTTCAGATGATTGTACACGAAATCATCTCCGAAGGAATCAAAGTAGACGAACAAATGCAAGTGGCTGCCATCATAGACAAGTTGCCGAATTCATGGAAAGAGTTCCAAAAAGGCCTACGTCACAAACAATCAGAACTGTCGATTGTCAACCTCATGGCGCAGCTTCAAATTGAGGAGGAAGCTAGAAAGCAAGACAAGAAGAACGAAGCTCTTGCCAACAACACACATGCCAACCATGCCAATAGCCACCAAGGTAACGGTAATGCCAATGGTAATGGTGCTAAGGTAAACTTCCTAACGTCGAGTGATAGCGCTCCTAAGGGTCAAAATAACTTTCAAAGGCAAAATAATTTTTTGAACGCTAGAGGCAAGCATATGAAAAACAAAGGTTTTAAAGATCAACATTCTTCCTTTGCCTCGAAGAAGTGGAATCAAGGTCAATCTTCCAACCGTGGAAATAGCAACAAGAAAAATAAAATTTTAAATAACAATTCTAGCAACAATAATTTTGCAAATGAAGGTTTTGCAAATGGTGCATGTTTTATTTGTAGAAAACAAGGGCACCATGCTAGAAATTTTCGTTATAGGAAATTTGGTTCAACGCCACAAGCTAATGTTACCGAAGAACCACTTGTTGCTATGATTTCGGAAATAAATTTGGTTGGAAGTGAAGAAGGATGGTGGGCCGACTCCGGAGCTTCAAGACATGTTTGTCATGATAAAAATTGGTTTCAAAACTATGTTCCGGTAGAAAAAGACAAGAAGGTTTTGCTTGGTGATTCTCATTCCACAAAAGTCTTAGGCATGGGAGATGTTGTTCTTAAGTTCACCTCGGGCAGAATTTTGAACCTTAAGGATGTGCTACACACTCTGGATATTAGGAAGAACTTGGTGTCCGGTTATCTCCTCAACAAGGCAGGATTCAAGCAGACTTTCGAGTCCGATCAATTTATTCTGTCAAAGAACGGTATGTTTGTTGGTAAAGGCTATGCATGTGATGGTATGTTTAAACTCAATGTTGAAATGAATAAGACTTCTACTTCCGTTTATATAGTGTCTTGTGTGAATACTTGGCATGCTCGTCTTTGTCACATAAATGGAAAATACCTTAAAGATATGAGTCATGTAGGACTTTTGCCTAAGTTGCATAATGAACTTGAGAAATGTGAATTTTTTAACATGTCCAAAATCACTAAACAACCTCACCACAAAGTCGAAAGAAATTCTGAATTACTAGAGTTAGTTCATTCAGATATATGTGAATTTGAAGGCATTTTGACACGTGGTGGAAAAATGTATTTTATCACTTTTATTGATGATTTTTCTAGATATTGTTATGTTTATCTCATGAAAAATAAAAGTTATGCTTTTGAAATGCTTACTATGTTTATCAAGGACGTAGAAAATCATTTTGATAGGAAGATAAAAAGATTGAGAAGTGATAGAGGCATGGAATATGACTCCTTAGGCCTTATCACATATATCCAATCTTTAGGGATAGTTCATGAAACTACCCCTCCTTATTCGCCAGCCTCTAACGGCGTGGCTGAAAGGAAAAATAGAACCTTGATCAATTTAACTAATGCCATGCTTGCTAGCTCTGGTGCACCTAAGAATCTTTGGGGCGAGGCTCTCTTGACTGCAAACTATGCCCTTAATAGAACACCTAGAAAGAAGATCCTCAAAACTCCTTATGAGTTGTGGAGAAATAGAAAACCAAATTTAGAACACCTTAGAGTTTGGGGTTGCTTAGCCTTTGTGAGGATTTCTGACCCTAAAATTCCCAAATTGGGAATTAGAGCATCACGTTGCATTTTTGTGGGTTATGCTCTAAATAGTAAAGCTTATAGGTGTCTTGATCTTAAGAACAATGTTGTGGTTGAATTTATGGATGTGATATTTCATGAAGATAAGTTTCCTTATAAATCCAAAGATAGTGGGGGTAAAGAAACCGAAACCATAAAATCATCCTAACCTAGTCAAGAGGCAAGTTCCTCACAAACTCTTAGCATAAGAAACGAAGAACATAGAAGGAGCAAACGTGCAAGGGTAGAGAAAGACTTTGGCCCCGACTACCTTGTATATAATGTTGAGGGAAGTCCTATTACCCTAGAAGAAGCTGTATCTTCACCAGACTCTGACCTTTGGAAAGAAGCTATAAATGATGAAATAGAGTCTCTATTGGCTAATAGAACATGGAAGTTAGTTGACTTACCTCCGGGTTGTAAATCCATAGGTTGTAAATGGATTCTAAGGAAGAAGCTTAAACCAGAAGGTTACATACAACCAGGGCATGACAGCAAGGTGTGCAAGTTAACTAAATCCCTATATGGGTTGAAACAGGCTCCCAAGCAATGGCATGATAAATTCGATCAATGTGTTCTAGCTAGTGGTTTTAAAGCAAATGAAAGTGACAAATGCATCTACTATAAATCTAAAAATAGTGAGCATGTTATCATTTGCTTGTATGTGGATGATCTTTTAATTTTCGGCACTAGCATGAAAATTATTGAATTCACCAAATCTTTGTTAAAAAAGAATTTTGAAATGAAAGATTTGGGTGAAGCTGATGTTATTCTAGGTATGAAAATTACTAGAACTCGTGATGGCATATTTCTTGATCAAGCTCATTATGTTGAGAAAATTTTGAGGAAATACAAATATTTTGATTGCAAAATTGCATGCACTCCTTTTGATCCTCAAAATTATTTATATCCTACTAAGCTTGATGTTGATGTTATGAATCAAAAAGAATATGCAAGTATAATTGGCAGTCTTAGATATGCTACTGATTGCACAAGGCCTAATATTGCATACGTTGTTGGTGTTCTTAGTAGATTTACAAGTAAACCTAGTCTTGAACATTGGAATGCCATGTATCGTGTTATGGGTTATCTTAAAAGAACTATTAACCATGGGTTGATGTATCAAAGGCAACCAGCTGTTCTTGAAGGTTTTAGTGATGCAGATTGGAATTCTCAATCTGGAGATTCCATGTCAACAACAGGCTATGTGTTTACATTAGGTGGTGGAGCTGTATGTTGGAAATCCAAGAAACAACAGATAATTGCCAAATCCACCATGGAAGCCGAACTAATTGCCTTGGCTTTGGCAAGTGAAGAAACAGGTTGGCTACGAGATCTATTGTTCGAGATGCCTATGTGGGAAAAACCAGTGCCACCTGTCTTGATTCACTGTGATAGCACTGCAGCCATTGGTAGAGTGAAAAGTAAGTATTATAATGAAAAATCCAGATCAGTTAGAAGAAAACACAGTACTGTGAGATCATACCTTAGCAAAGGTGCGATCAATATTGATTATGTGAGATCAGGCGATAATCTCGCTGATCCACTTACAAAAGCTCTAGCTAGAGAAAAGATCTGGTATACTTCGAGGGGGATGGGACTTAAGCCCAAGAATGTATAAGTCACCTATAAGGATACAACCTCCTAGGGACTGGAGATCCCAAGAACTAGGTAAGGAGACCAATGAATTATAGAGTGACTGGTGTTGTACATGTACTACTTTTGTCTTATGACAATGTCCCTCCCTATGGTGTAAGTACATGTTTTTTGTAACGATATTGTAGGTTGAGATTCATGGTAATCTCTTAATGAGTTCTATAGCCCATACAGGTGGGATGTAATAGTTACGAGAGCATCCTTGATAGACTCACCTATATGAGTGTGGAAGTGAGGCCGCTTCCTATGAGAATTGGGCTAATTCTCTAGAGCACTCATGAAAACTGGGATAAAGCACATGGCCATAACGTGCTGGCTTATGAAGCTTGGTATAGGATACCTTGAGTTTCAAGGCTGAGTCCACTTGTGGGCATTTTGGTGAGGTATCGAGTGAAGCTTCTGCTTCATTCGTTTGTACAGAATTACGAGTGAAGCAACAGTGAAAGCTGGACTGTTGTATCCCGGAGGCGACGCGTCAATAACCTTGCTGCACCGGTGGTAATTCTCCAAAGGGGCACGAATCGTCTTAAGAGAGCGACCTAGTCCGCGCCTCAGCCAACTGTTTTATATTATATTTTTGGAGTTGTTCTTGCCTGTTTCTTGCAACAATTCCAACACAACCTACCCCAAGCATTGCTACCCATGGAAGCACCTCAAGCTTTGCAACCGAACCCAGCTGAAACCTGTAATCTAGCACCACGCCACCCTGTAAACCTATCTTTGAACCTGAATCTCCCTCTATCCTTTACTCTACTCCACCCCAACCCAAGAACGTTACATTCCCACCACGATTCTCTCTAGGAAGCACACTCCATAGGCCAATAGTCCTTCTGACCTATTGTCGGCAGTTTGGACACCTTAACAGCAACAGGATCCAAACTCAACCTCTGAACAGCACTTGGCTCCTCAACCCTCGCTGGATAATGGTAAACAAGTACCTGGCCCTCGGCAATCTTGAATTTCAGACCTTTGAGAATCGCTAACAAACATCCTTCTCTCTTGTCTCACTCTTCAGTTGCCGTTACAGTTATGTGCTCCGTCGATCCCGTGGTGGGATGCTCGAGCTACAACCTTCGAGTTCAGAAAATTACAGTGAAACTAGGGGAGCAGTTTTTGTGGCCAGGATGGACGGAAATGAATCTCCAACCTCAAAAACGAACAGTGCACTATGAGAGTTGTGAATTTCCTAACCTGAATATTATGAACTGCATAACTTGGAACTGTAACGGAGTAGGGCCGCTTCCTCTGTAGGCGAGGGACCTGATTTAGCGTCGTAAACCCGAAGCGGTGATTTTACTGGAAACTAAGACTTATGGGGAAAATACTAAGCATGTGGCAAATTCCTTTGGATTTACCCAAACTCACAGTTGATGGAAATGGTTATTATGGAGGGATTTGGCTTCTGTGGCACCCATTCAAGGTGCACATTAAAGTCATCCATGAATTGCTACAAGCTATCCACGTCGTGATCCTGGTAAGTTTTACTCCATCTTGGCTATTACCCGTTATTTATGCTTCTCCTGTTAATCACATTCATGAAACTTTATGAACTAATTTGTTAACTGTTAAACGCTCCAATAATCTTCCTTTGTTATTAATGCAGGACTTTAGCGTAATCATAGGTCAATCTGAAAAAGAAGTGGGTGACCATTTGCAACCAAAAAAGCTAGGATTATTTTTCATATTATGGACACCACGGACTTTAAATCACTCTTTCAGGTTTGAGACTGCAAGGTCGCTCACTAATCCCTCAAGCCTATGATAGCTAGAAACTGGACGAGTCATATTCCTTATACGACCTCATTTGATGCTAAGCTAGAGCATCATTCCTGTCGCCTCCTTGACTAGAAAAATTTCACTTTCGTCGATATTTTCAAACAGAAAAACAAAACTATGGCTAGACTTACCGGCATCTAGAAAAGCCTTGCAAATCATTTTTCTCTATTTTTGAGCACCCTAGAGTTCGAACTACAAGAACATTACCACTCGATTCTGAAGTAGGAGTATGAATTTTGGAAGCTTAGAGCAAAAATTCGGTAGGAGTGCGAGGGTGACCGTAAAACTCATTTCTTTCAGATGTCTACCTTGAACCGTTGAAGAACAAATAGGATTCAAACTATAAAAATAATCAAAATTGATATGGCTACAAATAGCATTGAGATTAAAAGTCTATTTCGACAATATCTTGAAAACCTATACGCTATAGCCACTCCGGCTCACAATGAAAAAACATGGAACATCCCTCCGGACTTTAGGTGAAATGTCGATTTTAGTTAACTTGTGGAGCCTTCAACGTATCCTAAAATTAAGGCCACGTTTGACACTCTTTTTTTGCCTCTTTTTTTTTTCAGTTTTAAAAATTGAAAAAAAAAGGAGCGTTTGGTAAACATTTTTTTTTTCAATTTAAAAAATCAATTTTTAAACTGAAGAGTAAAAAAAAAAACTACAAAAATTGATTTTTTTTTTTCACTTTTGGTTTTTTTTTTAGACCACCACCCTCCCACCACCGGCAGCCACCTCAGGCGACCACAGCCGGAGACTGCCGGCCGCCACCTCCGGCCGCCGGCGACCACCGCCAGAGATTGCCGGCAGCCACCACCGGCCGCCGGCGACCATCGGCAGCCACCTCCGGCCACCGGCGACCACCGCCAGAGACTGCCGGCAGCCACCTCCCGCCGCCGGCTGCCAGCCACCACCGCCGGTGACTGCCAACAGCCACCTTCGGCCGTCGGCCACCACCACCACCACCTTCGACCACCGCTACACCCCACCACCGCCACCGCAAACCACACAAAAAAAATTCAAAAATAAAAAGGGTTACCAAACACAAAAAAAAAACCTAAAAAAAAGGGGATTATCAAACACCCACTTGTTTTATAAAAAAAAAAAAATTAAGCTGCTCTTTAAAAACTGAAAACCAAAAAAAAAAAATTGTCAAACGAACCCTAAATGTGCTCTCTTTGACATGGGCCCAAACAAGACCTCGGGTCCAGAGGGCTATCACCTGGGTGTTTTTCGAAAGTATTGGGATGCATCTGGCTCGAACATCTCTGACTTAGTTAAGACTTGTGTCTGGGATTTTTAAATCCCAATAAACCTAAACAAAACTTGTATATACCTCATTCCTAAGACTCCCCAACTAGAAATAGTGTTTAAGCTTCGACCTATAAGCTTTTGTAACATTAATTACAAAATCATGTCTTTAATTCTGATGAATAGAATGCTACCTATCATGGAAACCATTATTCACCCAAACCAAACCCAGTTTCCTATGTGGGAGACGTTCCGCTGAGAACATCATCATTACAAAAGAGCTTCTCCATAATATACATTGTAAGAAAGGTAATGGGGATCTATTCAAAGCCAAACTTGACCTGGAAAAAACTGATCACATAACTGGACCTTCCTTTTCCAAACGTTCCAAAAAATAAGCTTTCCTTGATCTTTAGAAGTCTAACTATTAATTATATATTGTTTGTCCACTATGTGGTTAAAGTTTAAACAAAAAAAGAAATTTCATTTCAAGTTCAACATAAGTGGTTACAACTAGGTATTAACTATAATCACTGAGAATGGACAGCAAATAAGTGGAGCAAAAACTGTTCACCAGGATGCCATAAATCACTTCTCAGCATTTCTTGGGAAAGCTGTTACCGGGCAAGGTAGAACTAAAGAAAGGTTGAGAGAAGTTATCAAGCAAAAATTATCTAGATCTGACCAGGCAATGTTATCAGCACCAATAACGCAGATGGATATCAAGGAGGCAATGTTCTCTTTAAAAGCTAACAAAGCTCCTAGACCAAATGGATATACAACTAAATTAATTGGAACTTATGTGGAAAATGCCGTGAAGGAATTCTTTATCAAGGTACATGTATCCATTTATTCAATAACATTGGTTTAACATTAGTACCAAAGATTCCATGCCCCAGTACAATGAAGGATTTTACACCAATTGCTTGTTGCAATGTGATCTATAAAGTAATATCTAAGATTCTTTGCAAAAGAATTAAGGTATTTTGCCTAAAATTATCAATACTAGGCAATCAACTTTTGTAAGCAAGAGACACATAGCTGATAACATCCTGTTGATGCAAGAAATAGTCAAGAATTACCACAAAAGGGGATAAATCTAGATGTGTTATGAAGGTGGACATTTAAAAAGCATATGACTCAGTTGGATAGGACTTCCTACAATGTGCTATGGGAGTTTTTGGGTTCCCTCAAGAATACATTCAGTGGGTCATGAAGTGTGTCACTACAGCTATGTTCTCAATCAATTTAAATGAGGCAATGGAAGATTATTTTCCCAGCTCAAAGGGCTTAAGACAAGGTGACCCTATTTCACCCTACCTCTTTTTGTTGGTAATGGAGGCTTTCTCTGGATTACTAGATGAATACTCATCAAAACCTGGATTTAAGTATCATCTAAAATGCCAAGAGTTACAAATCAACCACATATGTTTTGCAGATGATTTATTCATCATGGCTACTGCAGATCAAGTTTCACTAGCATACATTAAAAGTGCTCTGGAGGAATTTGGTACTTTATCTGGCGTAGTACCTAATTTGACCAAAAGTTCTCTGCTTTTGGCCGGGATACAAGAAGACGACAAGATAGCTCTATCACAGATTCTTGGAATTAAGAGTGCTCAACTTCCAGTAACCTACCATTCTCAACCAAATTGCACATGAAAGATTGCCAAATCCTCATAGATAAACTTACAAGGAAGATCATCAGCTGGACTACTAAATGCCTATCTTATGCAGGGAGAATTCAGCTAGCTACCTCAGTTTTAATGAGCATGCAAGTGTATTGGTGTTATGTGTTTATTCTTCCTCATAAAATCATCAAGCAAATAGAAGCTAAAATCAGGGCATTTATCTGGCATGGAAAAGACACAAAATACAATAAAGCCAAAGTGGCATGGAAGGAAATGTGTGTACCTAAGCAAGAAGGAGGATTGGGGATAAAAAAGACTTGCTGAGTGGAATAGAACAACTATATATAAGCATATATGGGACTTAGCTCATAAAAAGGACTCATTGTAGGTGAAATGATGTCATACCTACATTATCAAAAACCAGCATTGGTGGAAATTTAAACTCCCTATTATAATGTCTTGGACATGGAGGAAGATAGTAAAGCTAAGGAGAGAAAAGAAACAGTTTGTATGGCATGAAATTGGGAATGGCAAAGAGACATGGCTCTGGTATGATAAATGGCTACTTGAAGGTAGGCTAGCTGTAAAGTATGGTAATAGAATTATATATGATTTGCATCAGTCAACCCCAACTAGGTCAAGAAGACAAAATACTTTGGAAAATGAATAAAAAAGCTACATTTTCAGTTAACTCAGCATGGCAGTCCTTAAGGACCAAAGGGGTTATGGTACGATAGTGGAAAATAATTTGGTTCCAAGGCAATATTCTTAAATATGCAGTTATACTGTGGATGTCATGCAAAGGAGGACTGAAGACTAAAGACAAATTGGTGAAATGGAATAATAGCATGGATGAGGAATGCCCCTATGTGATAATCACACGGAAGATGAAGATCGTCTCTTTTGGAAATGTGCTTATACCAGAAAATTGTGGACATGTTGAGGTGCTAAGAAAACTGATGGTACAGTCTCAAACAGATTCTTGGAAGCAATTCCTTGACTGTGCTTCTAAAGAATTCAGAGAAAAAAGCTTTCAAGCAAGGATAAGGAAGCTGGAATTGGCAATGACAATGTACATGATCTGATTTGAGAGAAATAGGAGGATATTTGAACAGCAACAGAACTCTAGTGATGAGCTGATCATGTTAATCAAACAGTGGTTGCAATGGTGCTTAGAAGCTGGAAGCAAGTAAAAGGACACAATATCAACAAAAGACTTTGCTCTAATTGGGAAATCAATGAAAGAATTTTGATATCTTAGAACACAGTGGTAGATAAGATACTAATTATAGAGAATTTAGTGAGATGAGATAGAGTTAGCAATAGGGGTGAGCATCAAACAGTTCAAATCGATCCGAACTGCTCAAACCGAAACCAATCCAATCTGAACAGTTCAAAGATCTTAACGGATTGGTTTCACATTTTCCAAACCGACCTTGGTTTGGTTTGGTTCACGGTTTACATTTTTGAAACCGATTTCAAACCAAACCGAACCGACCTTTGATATGTTAATGTATTTTTAGTAACATTCCATTGATAATTACATATATAAGGTACTAAGCAATTCCAAAATAAACAAATCTTGAAAGTTAAAAGAAACGAAAAAATTAACAACACTTAGAATACAAAAACTTTTGTGACCAATATCTAGTTTATATTTACTCATTTTTTCTCATTCATCAATGAGAACTTATATATCGAAAGAAACAGGATTATATGCAATTTAAAAAAAAGTATCACTTCATTTAGTAGTGTGCAAAGGAACAACGGCATTAAGTGAGCAAATCGATCCAAACCGACTAAGCCGAACCGTTTAAACCGTCCAAACCGATGGTGTTTGGTTTGGTTCGGTTCGGTTCACAAATTTTCAAACCAAGGGATAACGGTTCGGTTTATAGTTTGACCCCCAAACCGAACCGTGCTCACCCCTAGTTAGCAATGTAAATCATGGATTAGCAATAAAGATGACTTTCACCCCCAAAAAAAGAAACTTTACCAGAGAAAATGGATCCCTACAAATGCAGTCAAGTAATTACTAGATAGCTAAGACTTAGAATAATAAAGTGGCTGAAAATCTCTCATACCATTTGCTGGCTGTGAGTTGTGCTTTTTATAGAGTTGTACATGTGATAAGGCGACAAAGTATGAAATTCAAACTTAAAGCCTTATCCTATCTAAACTGATTAGCTACCTAAAACAGCTTCTATCAAAATACAAATCTGCCTTAATCTTATCCGAACTGCCTATCTTAACAACCTGAATCCAAAGTTTAAATATTATAACAAAGCTAATATGATTTTGTTTTACAAATGGGCTAATACACCCCACTTTAGATGAAGGGGGACAACAGGTAACCTTCAACTCGCTAGAACGGAATTGGTGCCGCGAACATGAAAGACCCTTTGGCTAGGATGTCCGTAATTTGATCATTTGTAGAAATGAACTGAACTTGAAGCTCTTTGGGCAGAATTTTATCACGAACAAAGTGGAAATCAATTTCAATGTGCTTCGTTCAGGCGTGGAAAGCAAGATTAGCATATAGATAGGTAGCACCAATATTATCACACCAAAGGATGGGAGCACGAAAAGGGGGTAATCCAAGTTCTATGAGTAGAGAAGTTAACCATGTAACTTCAACCGCACAATCCGCATATGCCTTATACTTAGATTCAGTGGAGGATTGAGCAATAGTTCATTATTTGCGAGATGACCACGAGACAAGATTCCTACCTACATAGATAGCAAACCGCTGGTAAATTTACCATCTTTAATGCTACCCGCCTAATCAGCATCTTTAAATGCTTATACCCTAAGAAGTTGGTTTAGTAAAAACCAAACCATGATCAACCGTATGCTTCAAATACCGTAGAATGCATTTTACACGAACCCAATGATCTTTAGTAGGTGAATGCATGTATTGACAGGCTTTGTTAATAGCAAAGGCAATGTCTGGGCGGGTGATAGTGAGATACTGTAATGCACCCACGGTAGATCGATCAATATTTTATAGGATCAGGAAAGGCAGCACCCCCATGGTGGGATATTTTGTCACGGGAAGACACGGAGGTGAGAACTGGTTTTGCATTACCCATTCCAATTTTGAGAAGAAGATCAAGGATGTATTTACATTGGGAGAGAAAAATACCTGAAGGACGATGCATAACTTCAATCCCTAAAAAATAATGCAATGAATCAAGATCTTTTAGAGAAAACATTTCCAATAGATTGTATAAGAGAGCAAATGTGAGAGGTAGAGTTGCCGGTAACGATGATGTTATCAACATAAACCAGTACATAGCTAATGATGCCAAAAGAGTTTAAGACAAAGAGAGACAGATCCGTATGGGATGGAACAAAATCTAAAGAGACTAGAAAACTAGACAAACGGTTAAACCAAGCACATGGTGCTTGTTTAAGGCCGTAAATAGAGCCATGAAGCTTACAAACATGATGATAATGAGAAGGATTATCAAACCCAAGAGGTTGGCACATAGAGACATCTTCGCAAAGAGTACCATGTAAAAATGCATTGTTGATATCGAGTTGCCATAACGGCCAATCATGAGTGATAGCAATGTTGAGGATGGTGCGAATGGTGGTATGCTTGTCAACGGGGCTGAAAGTTTGCATGAAAATCAACACCAGGTTGTTGGTGAAAGCATTTTGCTACTAAGCAAGCTTTGTAGCAATCCAACAAGCCGTCAGCTTTCTTTTTTACGCGAAAGACCCATTTGCACCCGACAACGTTCATGTTGGAATGATAAGGAACCAAGGACCACGTGTCGTTACGAAAAAGTGCATGATATTCTTCGGTCATGGCAGAATGCCATTCGGGCGGTTTTTAGGCTTGTCTGTAACAAGTGGGTTCATCGATGTTGGCGTGTTCTGCCAGGAATGTAAAGGGATGTTTGGGTTTCAGAGTAAGTCATGGTGCAAAGGATCATAGGTTGGTTTCAGATATGAGGTTTGGAGTGCTCGAGGGCAAAGGAGAGTTTGAAACAAGTGAAGAAGATAGAGAATGAGGAGGTGAGTAAGGAGATAGGGGAGAGGTAATAGGAGATAAAGCAAGAAAAGGTGACACGTGAGAAGGCTGGGTGGATAAAGGATTGTTGGCTTGCATGGATAAGGTGACAGATGGTTGAGAAATAGTGGAAGAACAAATCAGAGTGGCATGCGGGGAACACGTGTAGGAATAAGGGCCCACGAAAAATAAGGAGAGTGAGAGGCCTGTTGAGGAGCACCAAGAACTGAAGGTACCAAGAAGGGATAAGAAAACTCATTAAAAACAACGTGGCGTGCGATTTAGACTTTCTTGGTCTTTAGATATAGGCAGCGGTAATCAAGATGGGTGGGACTATAACCCGAGAAGACATAGGGAACATATCGATAGTCATTTTTATGAGTATTGTATGGTCTTAAGAATGGATAACATAAACACCCAAATATTTTAAGAAAGGTATAATTTGAGGATGTACCATAAACAACTTCAAAGGGAGATTTGTTTTGAGAGACTTTCGAAGGCATGCGATTGATAAGATAGCTTGCCGTTTCAAATGCAAAATCCCAGTAAATTTGAGGGACAGAGGCATGAGCCATGAGAGCAAGGCCTATCTCGACAATATGACGGTGACGATGCTCAACTACACATTGTTGTTCATGAGTGTGAGGACAAGAGCGCGATGGATGATGCCAGTATTGGTGAAAAATGTGCTAAGTTTTTTGTATTCACCACCCCGATCAATTTGAATGGATTTGATTTTTCATTCAAATTGACGCTCAACCATTGCTTAAAATTGAAGAAAAATGTGAAAACCATCAGATTTGCAAGCCAGAGGATAGAACAACAAAAATTTAGAGTAGTCATCCAAAAATATGACGAAATAACGAAAGCCATTATAAGATGAAATAGGAGCAGGCCCCATACATCGCTATGAATTAAATCAAGAAAGTTTGAATTACATGAATTTGTGAGGGGCAAGTTGCTTCGAGAGGCTTTGCCTAGTTTGCAAGCCTGGAAAATTGAGTGAAGCTTGGAGGTGGTGCATGGTAGCTTATTGCTCAGAATGACTTGACGTAGAACACGAACATGGGGATGACCGAGTCTTCGATGCCAGCCATCAGTGGTGGTGGAAATGGCCAAAAGAGCAGTGGGACGAGTGATTGACTGAACAGATGGACTGGTAGCTGAAAAAGAGTACAGACCATGATTACTCTGACCTCAGAGCAAGATGGTGCCTATTATCTGACCCTTTACCCAAAAAAAAAAGTTAGGATGGAATTCAAAATAAACATGATTTTACCTGATCCTTTACCCAAAAAAAAAAAGTTAGGATGGAATTCAAAATAAACATGATTTTCTTTGGCAAATTGTTGAACAGATATAAAGGGTTTAAATAAAGAAGGAACATCCAATATATTGGACATGGAAAGGGAAGAAGTGGGAGTGCGGATATATGATTTTCCAATATGAAAACTGCGAAGACCCTTACCATTTCCAACATGAAGTTGATCATTACCATGATATGGTTCGACATTGGTGAGATGTTCAATAGTTGGAGAGGCATGATGAGTGGCCCCAGTATCAGGGAACCATTTAAAGTCTTTGAGACGCACAATCATCAGAGTGAATGGTAAAATGTGCTGATGGACCATCAAAGGCAGCATTTGGATTGGCGGGATTTTTTGTAGTAGTAAGTATCATGAGAAGTGACATTGCAAAATTGCAGTAGCATGGACAATTGTTGAATCTACTACCATTTTGACCGCCACATTTTCCACTACCGGAGCCACGATTTTGCTGAAATTTACCACCACCGCCATTGCCACCTTGGTGAGAGTTGAAAGAGTGGCCATTAGAGTTATGTAGGGAACTGTGGTGACGGTGAAAAAGATGGGCCAAAGGTGAAGTAACTAAAAAGAGATGAGGATGGCGGTGCGAGGGTTAGTTTGCTAAGATTATCAAAATGAAGAAATTCATGGCTCAGGAGAAGCGAATGAAGTTCAAAAAAAGTTACTGGTTCAGGGCGAGCATTCAAGGCAGTAAGATCCTTGAATTCGGGTTTGAGACCCCGAAAAACATAAATGTTAAAATCTTCAAGGGGTAACAGTCGGCCGACGGCCGAAAGTTCATCAAAGATGATTTTGGCCCGTTGAAGGTAGGCAGAGACGTTGTCATCTTTCTGAGCAAGTTCATGGAGAGTTTGATGAAGACCGAGGATCCGCATGTTAGAAGGGGAGGCAAGAGCATTTTCTAACACGGCCGAAACTTCATTACTAGTGTTGCAACCCACGACCAGCAGAAAATTTTCTTCCAAAAAAAAAGGAGATGAGCAGCTGAGGATGACCAAATCTTGATTCTGCCATACTTGAAAATCTGAATTGGGAATGGAGCCAGTTTGTCGAGTAGGGACAATTTGTTGAGGCGGAGCAGGAAGACTTCCGTCGACAAAGCCAATTATCTCGAGTCCACGAAGAAAAAGGGACCATCTACATTTTCCAGCAGAGATAGTTCTTGGTTGTGAGTTTAAGGGATAAATAATAGTGAGCTTGGGAGAGCAATCGGAAGGAAGGTGAGAAAACAGTGGTGGAATTTGGAGAAGTGGCGCTAGAAGACGCCATTTGAGTGAAAGTGTCGTTAGACTGAGGCTTCTGCTTAATGAAGTGGGTGGAAAACTCTTACACCATTTTGCCAGCGATAAGTTATACTTTCTATAGAGTTGTACATGAGATAAGAAGACAAAGTATGAAATTCAAACTTAAAGTCTTATCCTATCTAAACTGATTAGCCACCTAAAACAACTTCTATTCAAAATACAAATCTGACTTAATCTAATCCGAAGCGTCTATCTTAACGACCTGAATTCAAAGCTTAAATATTATATCTAAGCTAATCCGATTTTGTTTTACACATGGACTAATACTGAGGGGTTGTTTAACCAGGAAACTTTTTTTTTCTTTTTCTGACGACCTTCAAAGATCACAACATATCTTTTCACTACGTAATTCCGGTTGACCTTAAAACAATAACATTTGAACAAAGTATCAGGCAATTTCCATAATGCCTGAGACTCTCAATTCCTTTAAATTAGGCATCTGGATATGTCTCAGCTCTTTATAATCCTTCTTTGCCATACGGAGGTAAATAATTGGAGTATTAAAAAGCTTGCTTTGGATCGCATAACTTGCTGTACTTTAAATGATAACTTAGCCTTCATGCTGAAAACGACAAGGCGCCAAATCTATACCGACTATGAGCTACAACTTCTCAATTTACATGTACCAACAGATAACATATTCCCAAGTACTTCCCCATATTTTGGAGTAATTTTGGTGAAATATAAATGCTTCTTAAGCGACTCAATAATAACTATGAAAAATAAAAGAAAGACACAATTGTAATAACACGAATCCGTTGCCTAACATGAATCTTGATGTAACTCCTATGTTCACAAAGAGCCAAATCTCATGCTCCCCCCATTTGTCGAGGCAAGGGAGGGAAATGGTGAGAGGGACTATGAATAAGAGCAAAATCGAGCATTGACAAAAGAAGTTTTGACAGCGCAATACCATGTCTGTGCCTTTCCTCGATTACAACTAATGAGAGACTTGGCCGAGAACGAAAAATTATGTTCTTCCAGAGTTAGAGTTAATTAGACAACTTGGGCCATAGAACACTTGTAGGAGTAATGTTCGAAGGGGGAAAAGTAAGATACTGAGATGAAACATGGGAGACGTTATTCCTCCCAAACTAAAACCAGGATCCTGCTATCATTTTGCTGCCTGTTCTTCACCATCTTCATTCTCGCCTCACATTTCCTCCAGAGATCTCCCCCTAGATTCAGGTACCATGAAACTACAACAATGCGCCCAACAGGTTGACCACACTCACCCAACACAATGAGGGAATTCTTCACCCCAATACCTTCTGGTTACCCTGCATCTGCCTTGGCCATCCCCCTAGATTGCAGTGAAGTGATACCACTCTGGTTTTTGCCACATCGAGTGCATTCAGCACCTGTAGTTGTACCCCCGCCATTGCCAGCAAACCCCTCCAGCTATCTGTATCTTCTTCATCCTAGTAATAAATTTATAAGTAAATAGAACACTTGTAATGCATTAGAAATTCATCAGGTATGACCAAAAAAGAAATACTAAAAGAGTAAAAATGGGATGATTGTGCATTCAATTTATTTTGGAACGACTAACCTGATAGAGAAGTTTGAGGAAAACTAGATTGTGGCCTGTACGTTGGATCATCTTTGCTGCTTTATGACCTTACGTAAACAAAGGTAGACATAAGTATCTGTCATATCTAATGAAGCCATCATAGATTACTACAGCCGCACAACCATGATTCTACCAAATTTTGTCCTCGTCATCCTGTGGATACTGTCAAAAGACAATCTTTAACAGTTCTCAATGGGATTATCCTCCCAAATGATATCAGAAAAGCTTCAATTCATTGATAACTTTTGCATTAATACACGATCAAATGTATCTTTTATTCAAAGCTTGCTTACTTTGGCCAGCACCTAAGCTATTCAATTAGCCAGATCTTTCTTAGAAACATCCAAGTGGCAACTGATTAATGGTTTCGAAATTCTCTTCGACTTTAAACGACAAGAAAGTAGGATGAATTGCAGGCGGCAGGTACGTAATGGGAGTACAAGAACCATTTGATAACTACCATAACTAAGCACACTAAATAGAGAAAAATCACTAACTTGATTGGCACTTCAGGTACAGATTGAACCAGAAGCTCAAGAAACTACCATTACCATCTTAAGAAAAGGAATAAAAATTTCTAGAATTCAGAATGTCAGCTGATAGCAAGAGAAACACATGGACCATCAGAGCTTCGCCCTTGCAGCATTCTGCTAAGAAACTGATACACAATAAGCAACCTTATCAGTAGCCTGGAACTGTTCTCGGGCGGTTGACCCAACTCAAACCTGTGACCCGTTTGAAATCTCATTCTCACCTGACATCTCCTCCAAAGATTTTCCCTTCGATTCAGGCACCAAAAAAGTACATAAAGTTCCCCCCAGGTTGACAACACCTAACACAAGAAGCGAATTCCTCACCCCAATTCCTGCCGGATACCCTGCATCTACCTTTGATTTGTCTTGGTTCTGAGCCAAATATAAGAACCCAAAAGCGCCAACCATTGCCCCTAACTTCCCAGATGCAGCCGATATACCATGGCAAGTTGACCTCAACCTAGCCGGGAAGATCTCAGCTGGCACGACAAATGTGGTAGCATTGGGTCCGAAATTCGCAAAGAAGAAGGTCAATGAGTACATCACCACAAACCCAATACAGTTGTCCTTGTGAGTCCAGTGGTCATAAGGAATGGCCAGTGCAAACATAAACACTGTCATCATGGAGAATCCCAGTAGCTGGATAGCGAACCTCCCGATCCTGTCAATCAAAGCCACGGTGAACCAGTAACCTGGCACGGTACTGCACAGAGCAATGAGGGTTTGCGCCCTCGCGATCTTGAAAACCTCCCTATAGCATTCATTGTCTTTGCTGGAGGGATCCATCCAATCGCGCTAAAGATGTCCTTTTGGAACAGGTTCTGGCTGTAAAATGCAATGTCAAGTAGGAACCATGTGCTTGTTGTACCAAGCAAGTGAAGCCCATGGCGACGGAAAAACTCCTTTGTGAACAAACCAAATGCATTGGCTGGCTTTGCCTCTATCTGCTCCACCTTTTGCTGATCGGCCTCCAAGTCAACCTGCAAAACCTTGGACATGTCTGATGCAGCCTGCTTTGCATTCTTAGCAACAAGAGCCATGTACCGAGCAGTTTCAGGCATCTTCATCCTCCAGTAGTAAGTGAGCAGAGCAGGAAGTGCTCCAACCATCAAAATAATCCTCCATACATAATCTGCTTGCGGGGCGGTTGAGCCAATTGGGTCGACCTCATAAGCCGGAGCCTTGAACCCAGCAACAAAGGCAGTCGATATTATCATTGCAAACACCCTACCTGCCAATATTCCGAATCCTTGCATTGCAAACACCGTGGCAATAAAGGCACCGCGAGTCTTCTTGTTAGCATATTCCGACATAATGGTTGCAGAAAGAGGATAATCACCGCCAATACCAAAGCCAAGCCAGAAGCGAAAGAAGCATAGGGTCGCCATAGTCGCCATAACAGCTTTGGGGTCATGGCTAAAAGAAAGGCCTGAAGCAATGGAACAGAGGACCATGAGCATGAGTGTCATCCCATAGACTCGTTTTCGGCCCATCTTGTCACCGAGCCAACCAAAGAAGAGCTGGCCGGACAGCGTGCCACAGAATGCGACCCCATTGACAGCAGCAGATACGTTGGGAGGTAAAGTGCCAGGCTTTTGTGTAACATCAACATGGTAGTAAATGCGGCCAAGCATTTTAGTGACAAGGGAGATACAGAAGAGATCATAGGCATCAGTGAAGAAACCCATTCCAGCAATAATGATTGCAGTGAAATGATACCATTGTGTTTCGGCTACATCGAGCGCATTAAGAACCTTCAGATTATCCTCTGCCATGACTGAATACTCAGAAGCTCCGGTTCTCTACTCTCCCCTTCTCAACTTTCTTTCTTCCTCCCTCTATCTCTGTCTCTGAGATATCTACCATAGTTGTACAAATAGTACTGATTAGAGCATGTACCATAAGTTAAGAGGTTCAAATATAGGATCTACACTTCCTGGCAAGTTGATTTACTTAAAATGTGTATGCTTTTGGTTGTTTAATTGTGTCAATTCTGCTACTACTAACACAAACAGAAAAGTGAATACGAGAACGGTTCCAGTAGAAGACTGTTTTTTTTTTACTGATTTACCACATGCTCACGAAATATTTTCTGATGAAAAGTAAAATCATACGTTCATAATTTTTCTCTTCCAAAAAATTCAGGAACTAATAATCGTGACAAACGGGAGAGCATCAGAACGAATTTATTGATTTCATTTCACGATATTAAATACAAACACATATCGCACATAATCTTATGCTTCCGGAACTCAAAAACATAAATCAGGTACACCTTCCTTGTTTAGGCATACTCAATTTAGCAGCAGGAAATGAGTGAATATCCATATGGTAGTCTTTGCATGTCACTTTTCCATAAGAACTGAACAAAATGACAAAAGGAAAAGAAGAGGACCTTCAATCTTTCCATCAGAATTTTAGCTAAATAGTGTCTGACCCCTTAGTTATCTAACAAAAAACGATTTCCCTCTACTGTAGGGAGTCCACCAAAAAACAAACTGATTCCATGAATATTGGAACATGAGTACATAACGTATCCAAGAAAACAACACAAAGCACATGCCCATTCTCTCGGGAAAAGCAAAAAAAAGACAACGCAATAAACGATAATTCACAAGTTTTTGTTTGAAGAGCAAAACGAAAACACAAGACACAAAGCTATCCATGCATGTACCTCTTCAAATCGATTTAAGCAGAAATTACTCAAATTCATTAATACCCTCTTTAAATCGGATAAATTCAGCATCAGGAAGATCATCATCGAGGACAAAATCCAAATGTTTTACCACAAAATTCAATCTGCAATGAATGCGCACACAAAAAACAAACAAATAAACTCTTGAAAGCAAGATCAGGTCTCTAAAATTTCAGTTAAATTTTGGGTTGGTAAAATAAAAAACCAAGTAATCTGAGAAAATCATTCCTGTTAAACACATAGAAAAGAGAAGGAAACCAAGATCTTCAATCTCGAAACTGAATTGGGCTCAAAAAAGTACAAACGCATCACCGTTTCAGAGAGTACCACCACCTTTGCATGCAATGAAACATAAATGTCCAAAAAAAAACAATCATGCACATAATTACAGGATTAGTGTACAAGAAGAAGCTTTACATGTGAAGATGATGATGGAACGGACACACAAAAGCAGAGGAGACCCACTGACCTGGCTGTCCTCAGAGATTTTTGAGGAGCTTGAGAGTGAGAGAGAGAGAGAGAGAAAACGAAAACGTGGGTATTCGTTTTTGTGAGGTGAACTATGGATGGATGGAGTGGTACATGGAGCAGAGGCTTTCTATATAAGCAGAGAGGAGGCCGTAACCAGCGCAAGTATCTTCACCGGTATATTTTTCTCCCTCTTCGGCTGCTCTTCCCACATTTACCAGTCAAATTCGACTTCCTTTTCCGACCGTTACACCTTTCAACACCCTCTCTCTCTCCCTCACACGCACGCACATCATCTGAAGTCATTAAATTTTGTTCAACGTAAGACTCGGTTGATTGATGAGTGTCTTTTTAGGATTTTGACAGAGTTAAGGGTCATTAAGACATCTTATTGGTTCTATTTTTCTTTGCCAAATCAAACATTATTTGGTTCATAGGTCACTACTTCGTGCAAAAAATATATCACATAATTTATCGTGTTTCGTTCGCTCTCTCTTTTATTTATCGTTAAAAGTAATATTCGTACGTATTGTATAAAATTTAAAAATCAGTTTGTTAATGTAAATGCAGACGTTTCTTTACCATAAACTAAAATTTGAGATACTCAGAATTAACTTGCGAGATAGTTGTAATCTCCTCATTTCGCATTGAGCCAACAAAATAAGTAGATTTAGAGATAACGAGAGGAGCTTGCTTTTAATTGAGATGGTTGTAATCTCCTCATTCTCGTAATTCACAAAGATTGCTGATAATATTCTTCAAGTGCATATAGAGCATTAAGTCAATAAGTGCACTAATTAAATGCTATTAGGTTGTTAATGAAGGCATAATTAAGAGATGCAATTTTGGATTTTCGTATTTGCAATAGAGTAAGCGTTTTATGTTGGAAACGTTATTCAAATTTGACTATTTAAATTTGAAAATAAATTCAATCTTATTGAACTTCAGTCTCCTAAAATATAAATTCCATGAACTGAAATGTGATTCAAATTTGACTATTTAAATATGAAAATAAAATCAATCTTATTGAACTTCGGTCTTCCAAAATATAAATTCCATGAACTCGTTAAGCGTCCAAATAGTTTTATTCTTCGAACATTTTTTTTTCTAAATGAATTTATGAACTTAGGTTTATGGATAAACTCACCTATCTTTTAGTTCATTGTATCTTATGGATTCATTGATGAATCTTGAATTGTGTGGTTCAAAGAAATTGATAATGTTCGAAGAACATAAAGCGTTGGACCTTGATAACAAAAGAAGAGACACAATCTTCACTTGACAGAAAAATACCTGAATTAAGATAGCATTTGACAACATTTAAGTTTCGAGTTTTTTCTCCAATTTTGTAAACTAAAAAAAAAACCACACATAATTTTTGTTTTTTTCTCTTCAGTTTTAAAAACTAGTTTTTAAAACAGTGTTGTTTTTAAAAAAAATCATTTTTGGAGTTTTGAATTTTTAGTTTCAATTTTTATTTTATAGTATACACTTCAAGTCTCACTAGGAGCAATTTGGAACCTTTTCTCCAAAACCCACTTCACATTTCATCATTCCCACCAGTATTCTATATCACCCACCAAATGATTCTGTCGCCACCGCACGCCGTCGCTGCCCATATCGGCTACACTATCTCCACCATACTGTCCCTAACCTCAACCCACCGTCGTCGTCCCACTAATATCACAACCTCACCATCGTTGCCATTCACTACCCTATCTAACTACCGCCACCGCAACCACAGATCTGCCCAATCGCCATTGTTGCAATCACCACCAACTTCACTATTATCCTGTCCGATCACCGCCACCTCACCCATCGATGTGCTCATCCCTTGTAGCTGAAGGGTCGCAGATCTGTTCTACCCATTGCCAAATGAATATCACACAGAGGTGATTTTGAACATCCAAGGATCTCTGGTCGGTGGATGTGTCGGAACCAAAAGCTTCACACCTCTGTCCGATGGTTGCCAACGCACACACATTTGCCCCATCGTCACTGCTGCATCCACAGATCTACGCCACCGTCGCAGTAATTGTGCAATGGGTTTCTTGGTGGTCCGGCCTGGGAATGCAGAATTCTCTGAAGGTGGTGGTGTTGGGATTTGATATAGGGAGCTGGTGGTGGTGTGTTGTGATTCAAACTTTGTGATTTGCTACGGATGGGTGGTGGTACAAGTTTGATGGTAGTGGAGGTATTGTCCGATAGTGGTGGTTCGGTCATGGTTTCTAGAGAAAGTCAATTTTTGCAAGGAAAAAAAATTTGAATGAAGTAGATAACTCAAAAAAAAAAAATACTTACCAAACATATTGTGGTTTTTAGAAAAACTAAAAACAAAGAGGGTTTTGTTTTCAATTTTTTGTAAACTGAAAACTAATTACCACAATGTTTTCAAACATACTCAAAAGCTTATTTCAAACTTATGCTTTAATCGATTGGAGGTGGATAGATCAATTGTAGAGAAATGTAACTCTCTTGGATGAATAGTGAATCTGGATTTGGTTGAATTCTAAAGATAGTACTACCAAGTAGTCTTTTATTTGTACATGAGATGTTTTAACTATCTTTAAGAAACGTTTACGCACCTTTGAGCTTTGATTCTTTTAATATTTTAATGCGTTTGTTCCAATGTTTTACTCACGTAATCATGAACCCTAGGGTGGTTGTTGGTGTGGTCAAGTGGTGTGCACATATAAGCCTCATAATAATCATGCTCCTAAAGGCATGACCAGCAGACACTACCGCTAGAGTAGATGTTGTGTGTTTATGAGTGGTAATTCATATAGTTCAGACAATTTTTCATAGTTGTAACCAATTTGACTCAATCGGACGTTGATTGTCTAAAGAAAGAACTGCATAATAATTTTCCAACCTTAACACAAATAATCAGCGCTTGGAGAATGGATCTAACATTTGGCCGACAACTTTGCCAAACTCCTAGGGGTACAACTTGGGCCGAACAATCCGTGCAAACCCGCAAAAAAATGAGCATTGACTTATTTTTGTAGTAACCATGGTGGACATGGCCTCAAAATTTTGGGCCAGTAAAGAATATGGGTTAGACATGAACAAAATTTTCTACAAGCCCGTCCAGCCCGTCTAACTATTATATATATATATATAGGGGGCCGATCCACACCCACCGGTGGAGAAATAACAATTTCTCCACCGAACCGCAGGTAAGAGCAGCGGTTGGGCCACGTGTAGGAAAAAGGCGAAAAAGGCGTACGGCCACTGCATTAATGGCAAAAATGGCACGAGAAATGGTGAGAAAAATGGTGAGAAAATGGCGAGAAGGAGAAAAAGGACACCAACCGCATGCACAACCAGCGGTTGGCATTAATATGCCCTGCCACGTGCCGTCCCCCACCCCTGCCACGTGGCGTCCCCTCCCCACGCCACGTGGCCCAGCAGCATGGACAACCGGCGGTGGGGCGACGGCCCTGCCACGTGGCATCCCCTCCCCCTGCCACGTGGCCCAACAGCATGAACAACCAGCGGTTGGGGCGATGGCCCTGCCACGTGGCGTCACCTCCCCCTGCCACGTGGCCCAACCGCATGAACAACCAGCGGTTGGGGCGATGGCCCTGCCACGTGGCGTCCCCTCCCCCTGCCACGTGGCCCAACCGCTGGTACCACCCGCGGTTGGTCCCCTCCCCCTGCCACGTGGCGTCCCCTCCCCTCATCCGCAGGGCCCAACCGCTCATACAACCCGCGGTTGGTCCCCTCCCCCTGCCACGTGGCCCAACCGCTCATACCACCCGCGGTTGGTCCTCCCCTACCACGTGGCGTCCCCTCCCCCTGCCACGTGGCGTCCCCGGGTGATGCCCCCACCTGGTGTCCTTCCCTCGATGCCACGTGTCGTCCTTCCCTCCCCCATGATGCCCCCCACGTGGTGTCCTTCTGCCGAAATTTTTTTTTTGCCGCAGCCTTTGACCGCATAAACAACCACCCTTCCTCACTTTTCTCTCTTTATAATCCCCTCCCCCGAACCCTTCTTCTGCACTCTGTCATCTTTTACCAACTTCCTTCGTACTTCATATCTCACCTACATAATCTCCATAACAATACAAACCAAAAAATTTTACGCTAGAAGATCGGTGGATAACCGCTAGAAGATCGGTAGTTTTTTCTTTAAATACATCAAGTCACAACAAGTAAGTATTTTGAATTTCCTTATAATTCAATGTTAGGTTTATACAAATCAGCGTATTACATTTATAGATTCCAAAACAGCGATTTTTTAGGGCGCCAAATATAGACAGTTTTTCACGAATTTATAAAAAATAGCTAGAGCTAGATTTTGCCAAAATGCAAAAAAGAGACCCTAGTTATTCTTAAAGGATCTGTCTCAGGTTAAAATTTCAGATTTTTCCAAAGACTGGAAAGGGGTTAACTGATACGGGGAACCTTGTAACTCTGCAGTGTATTTTAAAATATCAAGCTAGCGCGATTTCGCGCGAAACTTTTATGAGAACCCTAGGATGTTGGGAAGTTCCATTCCCCAGGAATTCGGGCCATTCCGAAGCCGTTACCTATTTTTTTGGCCGAACGGCCCTTTAAGCGCTTGATCCGGACACCGGTTCGGGATTTTTGGGCGAAACCTCCGTAAAATACTTTTTATGTCAAGAATGAATTCAGGGAGCCTCAAGTAGCATTTTGAAGCACTTTTGATATTTTTTATGCCAGGGGGCATTTCGGTAATTCGCCGCCCCGAGAGGGGTATTTCGGTAATTTTACAGTGCTAAGTTTTTCGACGGACTTTTTGGTATATAATTGACGTAATACATTTAAAAACTTGACTTTAAAGCGGTTTTGAGGTGTTGGGGGTGTAGGGGCCATCGGGGGTATATTGCTATATAACCACGTTGGCGCTAAATTCAGTGGGAACTAGCGTAATTAAGCGTTCGGAGTGGTGGGAAGTGAGGATTTGTTTTAATACATTGAAATAATGACTATTGCTAATGTGTTGGTAAGCTAGGTTAAAGATCCAGTTATAGTTTTGGAATGTAAATATTATGGATATTATGGACGCTAAGTTGGTTTATAATTATATTTTGTTCTTAAAGGTATGAATTTCAGCTCTGGACCTCATGATACATCAATCCTATACGATGACGATGACCACGTCGCGAGGCACGTATTTGACGGTGTTTTGGAAACAATTCAAAGCACAAGGCACCTTGAAGAGTGGGTACTAAACGAGGAACAAATACAGCTATTACACCGTCAAAATTTAACCCTGTTCACCGATTGCGGGAAATGGTCTCGACACGACGATTGCCTTATATCCGCTCTAGTTGAACGATGGAGGAGCGAGACGAACTCATTTCACTTCCGGTTTGGTGAAATGACTGTTACGTTAGAGGACGTCGGATTTATACTTGGAATCCCATGTCACGGCAGACCCGTTACTTTGAACGTGCCGTCTGCATCCATAGCGAATATGGCTATGCAGTATTTTCCGGGAATTCCAAGGGCAGCGCTTACAACAAACGGCGTCAAGCTTAAATGGCTGAGAGAGCAGTACGGCGTGCTACCGGATGAATACACTCCTCAAGATTTCGTGACGTATACGAAGGCATTCCTTCTGTATATTATTGGAGCTATATTACTTCCGACGCATTCGAAAAACACGGTGCATCCGAAGTATATGGTGTTCTTGGAGGATCTTGAGGAGGTATACTCCTATTCGTGGGGTTCAGCTGTCCTTGCGCACCTATATCGAGCACTGCATAAGGCTACGAGAAACGGTGCCAAGTCCATTGCCGCCTGCCTGACTCTATTACAGGTATGAGCATTTATTTTCTTGGTAGGATCCTTAGTCAATATATTCGGGATTAATTACTAATTCCATATAATGTTTGCATTCACAGGTTTGGTCTTACGAGAGGCTACCCATGGGTCGTCCACAACCGTTGGTAGATTCCGATGAGACGTGGCCTAGGGTGTGGGCCTGGGGGCCTACGACCAACCGGAGGAGGAGACGGGTAGACCCTCACCACCATCTAAAGTTCTATCGGGGGAACTAGAGATACTAGATGCATCCCAGGTGACGTGGCAGCCATATGGCAAGGTGATGCATCTGTTGGATGAGTGGTGTTGGCAACTTCCGGTGTCGTACGTGCTGGCAGGTTTGGTTCGGGTGCCGCTCATTCACTTCGAAGAATGTGAGTTTCAGATGCCCGATCGAGCTATGAAGCAAGCTGGCTGTCCACAAGGGATACCAAAACCCGCTGTAGACATGCGGCCATACAGGGGTGGTCGAGGGCCGAACTTCGAGGTGGCTGATGCCTTGATTTTGTTGGGTGACGAGGTGCACCAGTGGAATACCTGGCAGGAAACGTATGATAGCCTTGTATCGCTGAAGCACGACGGCATTAGTACTGAGGAATACTTACAGTGGTTTCTCAGGGTGACGCGCACGAGGGTGAATCGCCCTTCCCAGGTGAAGAAGACATCGTATGCGCCACGTGAGGTCTATGACCAGTTCTGGGCATTGGCCATTGTAAGTCATGCTAGTGTTGTTTGATAATTTATTTGCGCACCTTATCGACCATTTGTCAAATATGATTAGCCATATTTTCTATGCATGTTTTTTAGGTTGACCAGGGCATTGAGGTGTTCAAGCAGCTGGAGTCGTTTGACTGGTTTGTCGCGCAGGCTCCTGACAATCTCAAGAGGTCCATTGAGAAGTACAAGACTGAAGTTCAAAACTTTAGTCTTGCGTACCGGGGTTACCAAGGGGAGCCGTCTAGTCGCCCTCGTCCTGAAGCGTACGACTATCAGCCCCAGAGTCAGGTGTGGGAGCCGTCTGGTCGCCCTCCTCCTGACGCGTACGACTATCAGCCCCAGAGTCAGGTGTGGGAGCCGTCTGGTCGCCCTCCTCCTGACGCGTACGACTATCAGCCCCAGAGTCAGGTGTGGGAGCCGTCTAGTCGCCCTCCTCCTGACGCGTACGACTATCAGCCCCAGAGTCAGGTGTGGGAGCCGTTAGTCGCTCTCCTGACGTACGACTCTCAGCCCAGAGTCAGGTTCCCCAAGTAGGAATCCAGGCCTCGCGCCCAAGCTTTCGGTCGGACAAAGGACAAGCGACGAAGCCATTGAGGTCGGACAAGATGGCTTGGATCGACCGGCACTACTTCGGGCATGAGCCTGTCAATTCAGCAGACTTTCCCCTTGCGACATTCCTAGGTCATGAGGATATCAGAACGTTGGCGCCGGAGACAGATCTTTCAAATTTTGTCATGAACGCTTACATAGAACTGCTCCGGATTAGAGAGCAACGTTTTAACCGTTCTGAATATTTGAAGCTTAACATGTATCCCACTCATTTTGTGGAATTAACGGTGAGAGAATTCACAGAATGGAGGCGAGGGGGCGGCAGGAGTAAGTGGAAACCAGGTCGAAACGTGTTAGGCATGATGAACGCAGACTATCAATGTCCCGCTGCTGATGCGAACCTTATCATGATACCCTGTCATCATGCAAACCACTGGTTCCTATTAGTTCTCCATCCAGCGTTCAGAACGGTTCACATATACGATAGCCTAAGGGAGGACGAGCCTGGACAGCTGCTGGCACAGATGTACAACGAGTACATCACTTTAGTGGTTAGTTTTTATTTTTTGACCTTGGCTCATAGTATATTGTTCTTGTTTCATAGGCTTGATTCTCGTTTTTATTGTTGGATGCAGACTACTGTCCTCTCGCTAGCATGCGGACGGCCACAGGGTGACCCTTGGACGGTCGTGATGATAAAGGACCGACCAAAGCAATATAACGGTCACGATTGCGGGATTTACGTCCTCAAGTACATGGACTACATTGCTCGCTCGGAAGTGCTCAAACACTCCTCGTGGACTAGGAAGGATGCCTTGACGTTTAGGTATAGGATAGCCTGGGAGCTGAAAAAGAATGAAGCTAGACGCCTTCATTACCATTATCCTGACGTGCGTGGCTAGCTGCTGTGATGTTACAAAAAACTGTACCAAAAAGAAATGTACATAATTTTTCGCATGCTATGAATTTGGCGCTAAAATGTGCGCGAATATACCTTTCATATGACGCATTCGAAAAAATTACGCGTCTCGCTTTTCGCCGAAATTCATAGAAATGGGCTAACTAGCGTGCATGAGGTGCAATGAGCGAAAAAAAAGTGACAAAAAAAATTGTAACTTTTTTCGGAAGCTATCAATTGGGCCTAAAGTGTGCCCGAATAGGCCCTTCCTAGGAAAACCCAAAAAATAATGTGTCTCGTTTTTCGCCGAAATTCTTACAAATGGGCTAACTAGCGTGCCTGAGGTGCAATGAGCGAAAAAAAAGTGACAAAAAAAATTGTAACTTTTTTCGGAAGCTATCAATTGGGCCTAAAGTGTGCCCGAATAGGCCCTTCCTAGGAAAACTCAAAAAATAATGTGTCTCGTTTTTCGCCGAAATTCTTACAAATGGGCTAACTAGCGTGCCTGAGGTGCAATGAGCGAAAAAAAAGTGACAAAAAAAATTACAACTTTTTTCGGAAGCTATCAATTGGGCCTAAAGTGTGCCCGAATAGGCCCTTCCTAGGAAAACCCAAAAAATAATGTGTCTCGTTTTTCGCCGAAATTCTTACAAATGGGCTAACTAGCGTGCCTGAGGTGCAATGAGCGAAAAAAAAGTGACAAAAAAAATTACAACTTTTTTCGGAAGCTATCAATTGGGGCCTAAAGTGTGCCCGAAAACGGAGTTACCAAAAATATCAATAATCCACAAACCAAATCACAAATTAAAGATTGCACAAACCAAATCACAAATTTAAACATTATAAAAGTTCAATTTATACAACTGAAACATTAACCCTAACACTCTTCCTCATCATCGTCCTCCTCGACCATACTGCCAGGTTCGATACCTAACACTTTATAATGGTTTCTCTTGTCATGATCAGTCATCTTATTACACAACGCACACTTTCGTAATTTTTTTTGACCCGTTGCTTCTTCAATCGGATTCTTCATGCGTATTGCTCGTTTTCGCCCTTTTGTTTGAGAAATAATTGGATCAAAAATGTCGTCCTCCTCACCTTGTAGGTCAGTGCCGTCAATGACTGGCTGTTTGGCTCGATTGAATCTACCGCCTGGAGTCGTCCGAGTAGTCGGAGTGTCCACAGTTTCTGGTAATGCCATCCTAAACTGTGCATGCTTAGCCTTATCCCGTGCGGCTGCTTCAACTTGATACCTGTACCCATCAAATGTCGACGCTGCATCCATTGATAAACCGTGCATGATGTTACAAAGGTGATTATATCGCAGCGTCTCAGATTGCTCGAAATCAACTGAAACATTGGGCACGTAAGGAATGTGACCGTGGACTCTATTGGCTTCCTTCGTCCACCGTTCCAAGATATACTGTGGAGGGATTTCACTAGCATTCTTGGCGCTCAAAACCCTCAACGCGTGTCGACAAAGTATACCTTTATGCTCAAACAGTTGACAGTTGCAATTAACCAACCCGGTGTCCTTACAAACTGCTACGGTAAAATGTCGTCTGGTCCTCGGAGCCGACGAAGAGCACGGATTGGCGAAATTCGTCACATTTGTCAAAGCATAAACCTTGATATCTCTGGTGGAATACTCGTGCAACTTTGTCATGCCATATTGATTCGACTTTAGTAGTTCCTCTTGAAACTGTCGAAACATTTCCTTGGTATAGACTTGAGCCGCATGAGCCTCTAAAGGTGAATAAACTAGTATAGCTCTTTCTTTGCAAACTGTAGCCGCGTCGGCTTCTCTCTCACGGTACAATTGCCTGTCAACGGCTTTCTGCATCTCTAGTACGAACTCCGCTATACTTGAAGACTGGCCTACGTACCCATCAAAGAATGAATTCATAGCTTCGCTTCTCGAGGTCGTAGTCATTCCGGCTGCAAAAAACTTCTTGGTGTAGGCACCGACCCACTGTGTCTTGATCTCATACAACGATTGTAACCATTCATGATTGTGCAAATAGTAAGTATCCATTAACGTGGCCCACCTCTCCTCGAACACGTCTACCGTCAACGATTTCTTCACACATGTATTAAAGTCAGTCTTGAATGACGGATGGTTTGCATATACATTGTGAAGCCGTTCGGGATATTTGTTGCTTATGTGCCATGTGCACAGGCCATGGTGAGTATCTGGAAGGACCTTAGCGATTGCATTTTTCATTGCCAGATCTTGGTCGGTGATGATGGTCTTTGGAGGAATATGATACATTGCTTGAAGCCACGTTTCAAATAACCACGTAAATGACTCCTCCGTCTCATCCCTAAGCAGGGCAAAGCCAAACGAGATTGACTGATAGTGGTGGTTCACCCCGGTGAACGGAGCAAAAGGCATAGAGTACTTATTGGTGCGGTATGTGGTGTCAAACGTCACAACATCCCCAAAATTTTGGTAAGCAGCTCTAGAACGGGGGTCCGCCCAAAATATAGTACTAATGCGGTTCTCATCATCCAGTTGGAGACTGTAGAAAAATCCAGAATTCTCACTCTGAAGGGACCTGAAGAGATCAAGTGTAGTTTGAGAATCACTCTTACCGAAAGACTCTCTCCTCTGAGCACGAAGTTCATTTCGAAGGTCTACTTCGTTGAAACTCAACTTGTCAATCCCCCCAGCCTGGCTTGAGAAAACCCCCATCATCTTAGAAGGTGGAATTTTAGCCTCGGCCATTGTAAAAATCAGTTGTCTGTGTGCCGCGCTTATTTCTCGGTGTTGATGAATTTGACCAATCTTACTAGGGGTCATCAACTGATGATTATGGCTCAACTCCACTCCTGTCACAACCCAATGGTTTTCATTTTTTCGGTGTACTGCATACACATGGGCCTTGCAGCCGGTACCCGGAAATGTGTCCCGTTTTCTTTGTCTTGTTGTCCCTTCGTCACTGATCCGAACGACCGGGGGTACATGCGGTGCTCCTCTATGACACTCAAATAGTCTTGCACAAATTTGATCTGTATTCGCCCGTTTTCTAGTCGTCTTAGTTCTAATACCGAAACCTATCGTTTTCGAATATGCTCTATAGTATGCTTCAACTTCGTCCAGTGTTTGAAAAACTTGACCAACGTAAGGTGGATCAGAACCTTCACAAAAATTATTTCCTCCAGTTGCATCCATATTTATACTGAAATCTAAAAAATAAAAATTATATCATTCTCAACAAGTCATAGAATTAAATAAAAGAAGAATAAAATTTATTTAAACGTAATTGTTAGAAATTTTGTATAATGTAAAATTAGCAAAATAGCCCCCGATGAGCGGCAAATTACCGAAATGCCCCGGGGGTTCATTATCACCCTAACGCCCCAAATCAGCTTCAAAACAACCTTTCAGGTGCTTTGCTTACATTTCTGGACTAAGAAGTCCTTTGAAAAACTTAACGCTGCAAAATTACGAAAATACCCCTATCGGGGATGCGAATTACCAAAATGCCCCCTGGCATCATAAAATCTGAAAAGTGCTTTGAAACGGGATTTTAAGCTTCCTGAATTCACTCTTTAAAATAAGTTTTCAGGTGTCTCACACCCTTTCATGAACTAAAAGTTATTTTAAGCACAAATTTGTGTAATGTAAAATTAGCAAAATAGCCCCCGATGGCGGCAAATTACCGAAATTCCCCCGGGGGTTCATTATCACCCCAACGCCCCATATGGCGGCTACACCACCGGCAGTCTCAAAACTGCTTTGCTTACTACTTTTTAAATGTATCACATCAATTATATACCAAATATTTCCTCCGAAGATTTTAAAGGGGATGCGTTAACAAAAATTGCCCCGCTACGTATGCAAAACACCCCCTGGCAGCCATCGCCCCAACAAACATCTCAGAACAACTGGAACAAAATAACTTTCCGGGTGTCTTACACCCCTATCCTATAACTAAAAATCATTCGGGAAATTTTTCAAGCTGGTTCAGTTAGCAAAATAGCCCCCGTCATTGCGGGCAAATTATCGAAATGCCCCCGGGGGTTCATTGTCACCCTAACGCCCATCAAACTAGCTTCAAAACAACCTTTCAGATGTTTTACTTACATTTCTGGACTGAAAAACTTGACACCGTAAAATTACCAAAACACCCCTCGCGGGGTGGCAAATTACCAAAATGCCCCTGGCATCAGAACGATCTCAAAAGTGCATTGAAATGTTATTTTAAGCTTCCCGAATTCATTCTTGATCTAAAAAGTATTCTACGGACTTTTCGCCCAAAAATCCCGAACCGGTGTCCGGATCGAGCGCTTAAAAGCCCGTTCGGCCAAAAAATTAGCTAACGGCTTCGGAATGGCCCGAATTCCTTGGGAATGGAACTTCCCAACACCCTAGGGTTCTCATAAAAGTTTCGCGCGAAATCGCGCTGGCTTGATATTTTAAATTACACTGCAAAGTTACAAGGTTGCGCGTATCAGTTAACCCCTTTCCAGTCTTTGGAAAAATCTGAAATTTTTACCTGATACAGATCTTTTGAAAATAACTAGGGTCTCTGTTTCACACTTTGGCAAAATCTAGCTCTAGCTATTTTTTATAAATTCGTGAAAATTTTTATTTTTGACGCCCAAAAAAATCGCTATTTTGGAATCTTTCGAATGTAATACCCCGATTTGTCAAAACGTAATTTTGACGCCCTAAACACGAATTTTAGACTATTGTAAGAACAATTTAAGCGTAACACAATTTAAACAATCAATTGGTAAGAACAAATTGAAAAATACTTACTTGTTTTAACTTGATATATTTATGCAAAAAATCCACCGATCTTCTAGCGGTTATCCACCGATCTTCTAGCGTAAATTTTTTTTGTTTGTATGTAGGTGAGATAGGGAGAATGAGGAGAGTGGAAGAAATGATTCGGGGAGGAGGGATTTTATAGAGAGAAAAGTGAGAGAGGAAGAGAAGAAAGAAGACGGTCCGTGAGTGAACAGCAGGGAGGGGGAGGGGGGAATGACACGTGGGGGTGGGGGGGTAGGGTGGTAATGACACGTGGGGGAAGGGGGGGTTCACGGGTGGGGAAAGGACATAGGGTGGGGGCCACGGGGGATTGCCAACCGCAACTCTTAGCTGCGGTTGGGGGAAAGAAAAAAAGGAAAGAAAAAGAAAGGAAAGAAGAAAGAAAGAAAAAGGAAAGAAGAAGGACACACTCACGGAAGGGGGTGGGGGCCACGGGGGAGGGGGGAAACACTCATTGCCAACCGCAACTCTTAGTTGCGGTTGGGGGGAAAGAAAAAAAAGAAAGAAAGAAGAAAGAAAGAAAAAGGAAAGAAAAAAAAAGGAAAGAAGAAGGGTGGGGGCCAAGGGGTGGGGGGTGGGGGTCACGCGAAGGCATTAATGCCAACCGCAACCCATACAAGCGGTTGGGCATTAATGCCCATTATCTCGCGGTATTTTCATTTTCTCGTGATATTTTGGTGAATTTCTCGTGCCATTTTGTCTTTTTTCTTCTTTTTCGTCCTTTTTCCGTCCACGTGTCCCAACCGCTGCTCTTACCTGCGGTTCGGTGGAGAAATTGTTATTTCTCCACCGGTGGGTGTGGATCGGCCCCCTATATATATATATATATATATATATATATATATATATATATATATATATATATATACACACACACACACACACACACACACACATTTCTTTTTATAGTTTTCTTAGATTTTGAGAAAATAAGTAGAAAATGAAAACGAAAATGAAAACGCACGTGGTTATAAATCAACTTTTATTCTTTGAAGTCCTGGTTTTAAATTACGACTTCCAAAAGCGTGGTATGTAGGTAAATAAATTTTAAAATAGAGAAGATATGTAATTAAGTATTACAATGACCTATTTAAGGCAAAAACTAATTGTCAATCATAAGCTATAAAATAGTGGATGAAGAATTCCAACAAACAAAAACAGATAGCGAGTTCTAAGTGCTAATGTATATTTACCCGTTGAACATAATCCTTGACATTATATATAAGCTTCTCTTATAAATTAGCTTACAACTTTAAGACAATAAAAATTGTATTGATGATAACTGGTCAAGACCACATTTTTCAAAGATGATAATCAAATTCACCAGATCTACACTAATCATTTATACAAACATCTAAGGTTGGTGTAAAAGTTATAAGATAGGCAAAGTAAAAAGGGAGAGTATGGTACGTGATCTAACGTCTTTAAATAACT